>CAIGRF010194668.1:4476-14943 GCA_903798235.1 Fraxinus ornus | reverse complement strand
AAATAAATACCACCATATATGACAGTACATACTAGATTCAATTAAATGAGTCGTTTAACATCACATTTAATTCGACTTAAAACATATAATGCCGCTTACATATAACATATAGTGGTAGCTCTAATAGTGCTAAATAACAATGTTGTAAGTTTAAAGCAACGGACCCACAGTTGTATTGCACTTTCACAAACACCTTCCACTTATAAAAAGAGTTTCTTTTTCTTCCCTTTTTTCTTTCAATATTAAAGAGTTTTGTTAAAACTTCTCTTTGATTTTGTTATTAAATTCTTCATCTTCCTTTTTGCAAGAATTTTGAACCATGGTGACACTCTTGTCATATTAGGCGAAATTGACAAGAATTAGAAACTCTAGTCCTACTACTCAACTTTGTCTAAATTTCCTAAAGAACATTTCAATAAAACTGTACTAGGGTCAATGTGCTTTACAAGGTGGTTTTCTAGTTAATTCATTTTCGAGAGATGATCGAGTTGATCCTTACAAATAATTTATATTTCCGAATACATTCTTAAATCAATATTAGATAAAGAAAAATTAAATTCCTTTCGCGTATTGTTCAACCCTTCACCTCCTAAGTCCTGAACATAAAGTTTGGACGCTAATTATATTCTTACCTCGCTCAAAGAAGACTGTGTCATGAAGATTCATGTAAAGTTCCAATCCGCAAAGCCGTTCATTGGGCCACATTCAGTGACTATGGCAACTATGAACCCATCTATTGTTCTCCACTCTAATTTCACATTCTAAGCACTTTATTCTTCCTCTCACTCCAACAAATTGCTCTGCTCATTTCTGTTCCCATCCATACTCAATAATTGGAAATTTTATAACTCAATAGGCAACTGAATCCAAACCTAGAGCTAAAGATACCAGGATTTGCAATTTACACGCCCAAGACTTTCATTTCGTAGATGGAAAAACATGTCTCAAAATCGGTTATAAGAGCATATTTCTTGATCTCATTTTCTTATCAGATCATATTTTTTGTTAACAATGATATTTTTATTGCTGAATGGTAATGGTAATGGTAGTGGTAGTGTCGTCAAAATAATAGCTCGTACAATCAAAAGAAAGAAAAAGTAGAAATGAATGAAGCAAGGTATGCGATAACAAATCTCAAAATTTTGCGCATACACTAGTGCTAATTTGATTATTGGTGTTGACATTACAAAAATGAGGCCCAATTAAAATGGTCCAAAGAATGAAGCCCAGTTAGGAGATTCGAACGATAAGCCCAAATGAGACCATGTAGAAACCCAAGACGGAGTTATGTAGCAGAATCCCATCATCACTTAGGCTTGCTCAATGCCCTAAGATCTGGGTGAGTATAATGTTATTATTGTTCAAGCCTACAAGACGCGCAAGAGCTGGGAGAATATAGTGTCTTGTCGATTATTTAAAGCAACGATTATTAAGTAGTTAATGGGCAATCTCATCACATTCCATGATCCAAGAATCTCGATTGCAAGCAGTTGAATGATGGAAGTAGTGGCAGCAGTTGAAAAAAGGTAGTTTCTTGACAAATCATCCATTATGAAGAAAGTGTGTAGTTATAGGGTGATGAGCAGTTCTTCAGATGGTTTTATCAGGACTAATTCGTCTGAAATGAAGAACATTAAAGGGCTTTTGATAGCCTGAAGACATATTTGTCGAGTCCACCAGTGTTAGTATCACCTATCCAAGGACGGCCAATGAAAGTATACATATCAGCTAAACAAGAATCAATAGCCGAAATGGTCGTGCAAGAAGACTAATTTGGTGAAGAAAAGACGATTTACTATTTGAGTAGAAAATTAACGAAATGTGAATGTAATTACTCTGCTATTGAAAAGTTGTGTATTGCTTTATATTTCACATGTACAAAACTAAGGGTTTATTTACGGCATGTAACTGTTTACTTAGTTTCTAAAGTAAATTTAGTTAAATATATGTTTTATCGCCCTATTTTACACCAAAGGATGGGCCTTTAGATTTGGCATTATCGGAGTTTAAAATACAACATGTACCCCAAAAGGCAATTAAAAATCAAGTGTTGGCTAAGTTTTTTGCCGATCATCCATGCCTTGATATGCCTAAAGAAATAGAATTGGAAGTTGATTCGTTTCAATTAAAACCTTTGGTTCTATACTTTGACGGATCAAAAGCTACTGGAAGTATAGGGGTAGGAATAGTTTTAATAAATCATTTAGGGGTTTATTATAAGTTTGCTTTCACTTTGGATAGAATGTGTACCGATAATCAAGTTGAATACGAGGCATTGATTGTAGGTTTAGAACTGTTAATAGAGTTGGGAATAAAGAATGTAATTATTAGGGGCGATTCCCAATTAGTCATTTACCAATTGCTTGGTGATTTTAAAATGCTGAATTGATTCTGTCATAAGCATATAAAATTGTCCAAGAATTATTGGAAGAGTTTGATCAAGTGGAGCTTCAATACGTTAACAGGATGTATAAAAACTTAGCAAACGAATTAGCCCAAATGGCTTCGGGTTATTCAAATGTGCTAAATTTGGAATCCACTTGTGAATATTGAGTAATATTGCCCATACTACAATGAGGGAAAAAAAAAGGATTGATGTATATTGCATACAAAATGGAGATGCAATAGATTGGAGGGCAGAAATAAAATGATTTTTGAAAAAACCTGACAAAGAGGCTAATAGGAAAATGAGGTTACACTCGTTAAATTACATACTGATAGATGAGGAGCTATTCAAGAAACGCTCAGATGGTATTTTACTGAAATATGGGAGTTTGCAAAAGGTCAAACAACTATGGCCGAAGTACATGAAGGAATATGTGGAGCACATCAGGTTGGCCAAAGAATGAGATGGTTAATTTTTAGGTGTGGATGCTTTTTACCCAAAATGGGAGAAGCGTACGTTCAGTACTCGAGAAGTTGTTTAGCATGTCAAGGCATAGTCCAATACTAAGAGTGCCAACAAGAGAAATGACACCCATTATTAAACATTGGTTGTTTAAAGGTTGGGCAATAGATTTGATAGGGAAGATTTATCTCCCGTCATCCAAGCAACATACATTTATAATAATTGCGACAGATTTCTTCACTAAATGGGTAGAAACAATACCTTTAAAAGAGATTTTCCAGAAGAATATTATAGACTTTATTCATGTCCACATTATTATAGATTTGGGATACCTCAAATCTAATGATGGATCACGGAACTTCTTTAAATGGAGATCAAGTGAAGGAATTCTTGAGTGAGTTTAGAGTTAAGTTAGTAAACTCCACACCTTTACGCTTAATCTAATGGATAGGCAGAATCTTCTTATAAGATTCTAAAAAATATCATAAGGAAAATGATAAATGAAAATGTCAGAAATTAAGATGAATATTTAAATAAAGCTTTATGGGCTTACATGACGTCACCACATTCAAGTACCAAAGTAACTCTTTTTCAACTTACTTATGGACAAGAGGCGGTGTTATCTATGGAAATCAATGTGAAGTCAATTAGAGTAGGCTTACAAAATAGTTTAAATGATGGCGAATATGCAGAATCAATAGCCCAAAATTTATTAGAATTGGACGAGTTAAAGTTGGACGTCTTAAATAGATTGTAGGTTCAAAAACGGAAAATGGCTTAGTTCTATAACAAAAAAGTTATAGACAAGTCTTTTAGCTTGGGTGATTTAGTTTGGAAGACGATACTCCATTTGGATAGCAAAGATCCAAAGTATGGTAAATGGTCACCCAATTGGGATGGACCGTATAAAGTGAAAAATGTGTTGCCTAATGGAGCGTACCATTTGGAAAATCTAGATGACACAAAGCATGTGAGGTTTATTAATGATAAATATATAAAGAAATATGTTCCTTCCATATGAGAAAGTGAACAGGTAGAAGAAAATTCTATGCATAAGTAAAGTTAAGATGTTGGGCACACATCATGTCATTAGAATAAGGAAAATGAATTTGACCATTATGTTCAGATAAAACGAGAGCAAAGTATGTTCAAATAAAATCTCTCATTATCAAATATTTTTTACAAACCAAAAGAGACAAAATACAAATGTCCTATAAGCCGCAGTTGGGAGCATGCTACCATTGTTCTTCTATCAACTACTTCAAAAAAAGGAGTAAATTAGCCTTTGTCGTCCTCCTAAATGCATTGTTGCAATGACAAACAAATGGTCAAAGAAGCATTCTCAACAAGCAATTGTTTCACATTAAGAATTCTCCCGAGAGATCATAAATGGAAAGGGCGCTGAGAAGATCTTCATTGACCAGAGAATGTTTCATATACCTCCTATACTAAAGAAAGTGTCAAGGCAGATGGCGAAACGGGGAAAAGTTTAAATGACTCATTCCTGTTGAAAGAGGAAATAACTTATTTTTTGGATGTAGAAAATCAATCATTTGAATGCCAAATGATGACAACAGATTGGTTTTGTGGAGAATAAGGTTGAAGACGATAAATGTGTAACAAATACAAAACTTTATAGTGGTGTAAAGGCGAAATGATGGAATGCAAATGGCCATGTACGTGCGTAGTAATTGAAAATTGAAGGTCCAAATCTCGGAAAGAAAAGTCGGAATACCAAAAGTTTTGTTCCGTGTAAAAGTTCCACAGAGAGGATAGTGCATGAATATGGCACAAAGTTAACAATTAAGGTTTTGGGGGAGTATTAACAATTAAAAAGAAAGTCAATTATGCTATTTCAGAGTCCATGCAAAAGCCATCACACAAGTAAATAAAGCGATCATTCTATTGATGAAATTGCTCTGCTATCATTTCTGTTCCCATCCATACTCAATAATTGGAAATTTTATAACTCAGAAGGGAACTAAATCCAAACCAGAAGGTGAAGATACAAGGATTTGCAATTTACACGCCCATGACTTTCATTTCGAAAATGGAAAAACCTGCCTCAAAATCGGTTATAAGAGCATATTTCTTGATCTCATTTTCTTATCAGATCGTATTTTCTGTTAACAATGATAATTTTATTGTTGAATGGTAATGGTAGTGTCGTCAAAATAATAGCTCGTACAATCAAAGGAAAGAAAAGGTAGAAATGAATTAATCAAGGTATGCTGTAACAAATCTCAAGACTTTGCCCATACACAAGTGCGAATTTGATTATTAGTGTTGACATACAAAAATGAGGCCCAATTAAAATGGTCCAAAGATCGAAGTCCAGTTAGAAGATTCGAAGGATAAGCCCAAATGAGACCATGTAAAAACCCAAGATGGAGTTACGTAGCGGATGCCCATCATCGCTTAGGCATACTCGACGCCGAAGATTTGGGTGAGTATAATGTTATCGTTCAAGCTAGCAAGATGCTTAAGAGCTGGGCAAATATAATGTCTTATCGATTATTTAAAGCAACAATTATTAAGAATATTTACGATGAAAATTGTGTAAATTTTCTAGCACCAGGGTAGACTATTTATAAAACTATTCGTGGTCATCTAAACACTCTATTAAGTTTTTGTTATTTTTCACAATCGTTGTGAATGATGAGATGTCTCTTGAAAAATGAACAAACAACTTTGGTTTTGACTGAAACGCTACATATGTTAAGTCAGCTAATAGAAGTCTGTTAAATTGATTAAAAGATGTCTGTTGCATGAAACAAATGTCGATTAGAGACAAAAAAAAATTCCTAGAAACAAGCCAGCAAAAGTTGAATTACATTAAAATTTATTTCACTAAGTTAACAAGAATTTGATAAATTACGTTTTGTGACCTACTTACATTCATATTTGTACACTAATCAAATGAGACACAGACCTGGATTTGAATACTAACAAGGGCACATTGGACGGTCGACGCCAAACGTATAGGCTTAGGACGAACCCAATAGGATTTGCATCACACCCTCCAAAGACTAATAGTACCCATTGTTAAACTTCCTCTATATAATCCATACGAAAGTATTCAACAATTTCCAATTAAATCAAATTTTCACTTTTTTTAAAAGTATTAAGTGGGTGACTTTGAAATCAATATTTAATTCAATTATAAATGATTTTCGATAAATAAATATATCTTGTTAATCACCTCATAATGTGAATATAATTGACCCTGTTAATATCGAAGTAAGGGTTCAACTAAAACTGGAGTTCAAAGTTGACACATTTCACGAATTTATGAACCATTTACAACAATGCATGAATAACGACGTTGTACCTGTTTAATTGGTGTACGAATTAAACAAACATAATCAAATAAACTCAAAGCATTAAGGGCCAACTCGTATTTGCAAGTTATTATTTTTCTCATAAAAAACTTAACGGGTGGTCTTCATCGACACTATAATATAAAACGGGTTAACTTTGACTCGAATTAAATCAAGGACTTAATATTTGTACCTTTCTGTGAACTAGTCAAAGTTGAACGAGTATTGCACGTTATTTTAAAAAGTGATATAGAAGTGATATTTTATATCATTTTGTTAAGAGGGTACGATAAGTCTCAAAAGAACTAAAAGAAATAAAATTTAAGAAAAGAAAATTGTGCTCTCAAAATTCAACTTCTATTATTCAAATTTTTTGTGATGATAAAATACTATAAATGAGCAACTTTTTTATGCTACATTTGGTATATAAGTATTAATTTTTAATACATTAATTTAAATCCCCATTAAAATTTTTAGATACATAAATAGAAATAAATTCATCTATATTAACTCTAAATTCGTATAGATTAAGATTCATCAAGTCAAGATTCATTGAGTCTAGATTAATATAAATTTTAATTAATTAAGAATTAATAACATAAAATTCACATACATGACAAGAATTTTGTAAGAATTAATTGCTAAAACATGAATTAAACACCCATTAAATTTTTTAAATACATAAATAGAAATAAATTATGTAGATAAAGATTCATTGAGTCTTGATTAATGTGAATGTTAATTAATTGAGAACTAATAATATGAAATTCATACATGACAAGATTTTTGTAGTATTACATATCGAAAAATGAAAAGTAATGTATTACTGTAGTAAGGTTAAAATTGTCCAGAAAATGATTCTCACTCGATGTAATATTCGATAGATTATAGCTTAGGAATTGATTAGGTGTCATATTTTAAATTTTCAACAAGTAACTTGACCATTTTTAAACAGGGTAAATAACTTAGAACATTCATACCTTTCAATGTTATTGTGCAAAACGTCCCCACTTTTCATTTTTTTTTGAATTTTCACTCCTACATTCCATCTTTCATTTCGCTAAAGGTCATTTTCAACCATTTTAATAAAATGATGATTTGACCCTCCTATTCAAATAAAACAAGAAGAAAAAGATGAATAACCAACTACAACTATAGTCCTTAAGTTTTTAAAAATTTACAAAGAAATCATAAATGCTCCACCACCACCACTTTCACAACCTACCAAACTGCCACCTATGGATCCATATAGCACCCCCGTTCGGCCACAATGCCCACTGGACTCTATCACCACCAAACTCGCTTCATTCCCTATCGTCCTCCCAACGCGAATTTGAAGATTGGAGCACTTAGGTCTCACCAATTTTGGTCAAACAACTCTCTCCGTGCATCGTGTCCATGGAGAGTTTTGGACCAGAAATTGAAATGGTTGGGGAGATAATTGGTTTAATTAGATTCATACCCATTGTCGTTTGGATTTGTTGATGGTTTAAGTGATGCCAATTTGGGGATTTAGTGCTATAGGATGCATGAATTGAAGGAGAAGAGTTTGACAAAATGGACGTCGCTACTATTGAAAGTCTACATTAAAGTAGAACGATTTGAGGAAGGTTTGATTGATGTGAGGCCATGTATAGGTTTTGTCGAGGTGAGGGGTGATCGTCGGTTGTGATGAGCGACCGTGGGTGGTGTCGAAAGTGGAGTTGCCGTGAAGGGTTGTATACGGTAGTTTGGTATTTTAGGCTGCAAATGTAGCTATTTTCGACATATTTTGAGACCAATGCTGTTGTAGAGGATATTGGGGAGAGTGAAGCGTGGCTAGTAGTGGTGGAGTCCGGCAGGCATGGTGGCCGAAGGTGGTGCAATGTGGATCTATATGTGGCGGCTTGGGAGGGTTGTGAAAGTGGTGTTGGTGCTGTAATATTTTGAAAAATTTAGGACTATGATTTTAATTAATTTATTTTTTCTTATTTTCTTTTTGTTTCATTGGAATATGAGGGTAAAATCATCATTTTATTGGAAAAATAGTTGAAAATGACTTTTTTCGCAATGAAAATTGGAAGGTAGGAATGAATATGCCAAATTGTGAGGTAAATTCATTAATTATTCAAGCAATCAGTGGAAATTATGAAATCGATCAAACTTCAGAATAATTTTATTTAGCACCAATTTAAGTGGCCACACATGATAGATGTAATTAATTGGATGTGTTGACATTGCATTTAATTATTCTATCATTTAATAATATCCAATAGACGGGTGCTAAATGACAATGGCAACTATGAACCCATCTATTGTTCGAACTCTAATTTCACATTCTAAGCACTTTATTCTTCCTCTCACTCCAAAAAATTGCTCTGCTCATTTCTGTTCCCATCCATACTCAATAATTGGAAATTTTATAACTCAATAGGCAACAGAATCCAAACCTGAAGCTGAAGCATACCAAGAGTTGCATTTACACGCCCACGACTTTCAATTCGTAGATTGAAAAACCTGCCTGGAAATATGTTATAAGAGCGTATTTCTTGATCTCATTTTCTTATCTAATCGTATTTTCTGTTAACAATGATGTTTTTATCGTTGAATGGTAATGGTAGTGTCGTCAAAATAATAGCATCGTCAAAAGAATAGCTCGTACTATCAAAAGAAAGAAGTAGTAGAACTGAATGAAGCGAGGTATGCCGTAACAAATCTCAAGATTTTGCCCATACACTAGTGCTAATTTGATTATTAGTGTTGACACATAAAAATTAGGCCCAATTAAAATGTTCTAAAGATTGAAGCCCAGTTAGGAGATTCGAAAGATAAGCCCAAATAAGACCATGTAGAAACCCAAGACAGAGTAAGTAGCGGAGGCCCATCATCGCTTAGGCATGCTCGACGCCTAAGATCTTGGCGAGTATAATATCATTATCGCTCAAGCCAGCAAGATGCCCAAGAGCTGGGAGAATATGTTGTCTTGTCAATTATTTAAAGCAACGGTTATTAAGAATATTTACGATGAAAATTGTGTAAATTTTCTAGCACCAGGGTAGACTATTTATAAAATTATTTGTGGTCATCTGAACACTCTATTAAGTTTTTTTTAAAAAAAAAAATCGTTGTGAATGATGACATAGCCCTTGAAAAATGAACAAACAACTTTGTTTTTGACTGAAACACTACATATGTTGAGTCAGCTAATAGAGGTCTGTTACATCGATTAAAAGATGTCTGTTGTATGAAACAAACGTCGATTAGAGACAAAAAGAATTTCTAGAAACAAGCCAGCAAAAGTTGAATTATCGTTAAAAATTATTTCACTAAGTTCACAAGAATTTGATTAATTACGTTTTGTGACCTACTCACGTTCATATCTGTACACTAATCAAATGAGACACAGACTTGAATTTTAATACGAACAAGGGCACATTGGACGGTCGGCGCCAAACGTATGGGCTTAGGACGAACCCAATAGGATTTACATCTCCCCCTCCAAAGACTAATAGTACCCATTGTTAAACTTCCGCTATATAATCCAATTCAACAATTTCCAATTAAATCAAATTTTCACTTTTTTAAAGTATCAAGTGGGTGACTTTGAAATCAATATTTAATTCAATTATAAATGATTTTCGATAAATAAATATATCTTGTTAATCACCTCATGTTGTATAATGTGAATATAATTGACCCCGTTAATATCGAAGTAAGGGTCCAACTAAAACTGGAGTTCAAAGTTGACACATTTCACGAATTTATGAACCATTTACAACAATGCATGAATCACGACGTTGTACCTGTTTAATTGGTGTACGAATTAAACAAACATAATAAAATAAACTCAAAGCATTAAGGGCCAACTCGTATTTGCAAGTTATTATTTTTCTCATAAAAAACTTAACGGATGGTCTTCATCGACACTATAGTATAAAACGGGTTAACTTTGACTCGAATTAAGTCAAGGACTTAATATTTGTACCTTGAATACCACCAATCTCAAATTTACTGTGAACTAGTCAAAGTTGAACGGGTATTGCACGTTATTTTAAAAAGTGATGTAGAAGTGATATTTTATATCATTTTGTTAAGAGGATACGATAAGTCTCAAACGAACTAAAAGAAATAAAATTTAAGAAAAGAAAAGTGTGCTCTCAAAATTCAACTTCTACTATTCAAATTTTTTGTGATGATGAAATAGTATAAATGAGCAACTTTTTTATGCTACATTTGGAATATAAGTATTAATTTTTAATACATGAATTTAAATCCCCATTAAAATTTCTAGATACATAAATAGAAATAAATTCATCTATA
>CAIGRF010194620.1:4918-18068 GCA_903798235.1 Fraxinus ornus | reverse complement strand
GAGTGCTACATTTACAGAAGCCATGCTTCTGTAAATGCTGCCAGACACTCACAACATAGGGGGGTGGGTGGGATTTTTGGCCATTTTTTATTCAGCGTGGAGCCCACCATGTGAGGATCTGGAATTATCTGATAGATGAATAGTTCTGTACAACAAGAAATTTCCAACAAATTTAGTGGCCTTTAAAGTAAAATAATGCTATGTCAAACCAATTTAGCCCCTGTTTGTCTACCATTTTCAAAAACTCTATTTTCTACAATAAACAATCTCATCCACATATTCACCCAATAAAATATTACACACACAAACTAATAAAGTTACTTTAAATTTCATTCACACATTCTCCAAAAAATACTATTCCTTACATCATTCTTGAAATTTTAATGAGTGACAAACACACCCTTAGTGGCTTTTAAAGTAAAATACCGCTACGTAGTACAATGGTGCTATAACATCGATTTAAAGGGAAGCAAATGACAAGGCATTTGGATATTATTTGATCCAGATTTTTTTCAAAATACAATTTTCTCTCTATTCTTTTCAATTACATATTTTTCAATACAATAATATTACTCACAACACAAAAACTATTGTGTCATTTGTATCCACACATTCTCCATCAATCAACTATTAGACAATGCATTCTACAAAAAAAATGAATGGAGCTGAAGCATACCTCTATGTTGTGGCTCATATCCTACCTTTAAAGTGATTTATCAATTAATGACATTTGTACCTCACTTACTATGCTAAATAACAATACTTTATGATTTAGCCCTATATTAGTTTAGCTAAAAAAGCTATTATAAAATTAAGTTAAAAGTCAATTATTAATTTAAATTATACATTTTATGAGACTCACAATTTTTATCAATTTTTCAACCATAATTTCACCAACGTTTATTAAAATCTATTATAAATTTGAGCAAACAAGATAACTAATTAATTTCTTTGTACGATTTTTTCCCTTAATTACATGACCTACTATGGGAATTATTGTTCGAGGGATGTGAATTTTCATCCCTAGTTACCAAGTCACCACTTGAGATTTGTAAGGTTTTGTGATAAAAACTCTATGTGATTTAGAAGTTTGTTGCATGGAGGAAACTTGTTTAATCTTGGTTTAGAAGTCCGGTATAATTGAGAATCAAATTTCATGGCAGATTGGAAGTTTTGCTTGGATAAGAACTTGGAGATGAAGTAGAACACTTTGGAACAGAAAAGAAAGAAAAAAAAAATTTATTTTCAACAAGCCCAGTGTTGCAGNCCAGAACAAGATTTGGGGCAGAACGCTCGGCGCTTTGGCGCCGGGTTTGGGCACCCAGGCGTCGGGTATCGGGCAGTGGACTCGGGCCTGAAAAACGCGTTTTTTGACAGTTTTCTTGTTCTATCCGGATTTTTGAGACTTCTACTTAATCTTGGACTCCATAACTTCGAGATTTGGCTTCTATAAATACTCCACAAGGTATAGACACAATTAAAGCAAAAAGGTAAGGCAGGAGAAGAGAGAAAAGACTCAAGAGAGATTATAACAATTAGATATTTGTGTATACATTAAAAACAAGAGAGAATTGTTTAGATTAGATTGAGAGGATCAAATCTTGTAAGACAATTGGTTGTTTCTTGGTATAATGAATTCTCCTCTTCCACAATTTTCTTGATTGTTTGTGATCCATTAAATTTTATATTGTTCATATTTTTCTTCTTTAATTATTTGGTCGGTTTCTCAACAATTGATATCAAAAAATTCTTGATATCGGGGTTGACTCACAACAAGTGGTATCAGAGTAATTCTGGTATTTACTTGTTTTGCAACAAGATTCATTTGGAAAATATAAGCATGGTAGGCTGAATCGTCATCTGGGGCACATGCTCGCGCCTATAAAATACAATATGCCCCTCTCTAATACAATAGTCCTGCTACACGAATATTATCAATGACAAAATTTTAAACAAATAAACACTCAATGAATTCTAATTGAAAGTTAAAAAACAAAACAAAACAAAACAAAACACTGCCAATTAGGGGCTGACATTTCAGTCCCTGGAACAGGATCCTGTCGCTAAGCCTGTTCAACAGGCTTAATTGATAATCCAATATGTCCCTATTTAGTTCTATTCATACATTTTATGAAATTTACAGTTCTTCAATCGTACATTTCATTTATTCAAAAGGGGTCCACAACAATCATAATAAATTTGATTTTTTCTACTCATTTTAATTCATTGCTACATGTTTTATGAATCACAAACGAAATGAGTGAAAAATATTATACGAATTGACAAGAGAATTTGTTTAAAAGAAGATTTACTTATAAGTAGAAAAATAAGTTTTTGAATAAATAATAATTTTAAAAAGTTAAAAGTTGAAGTAATTAGAAGTACAAGGGTATATTGGCAATTAAAAGACTATCCGATTTTTCATATGTATAAGATTGGATTCCAAGTGCAATATGCGCGGGAAAACACACTCTCTTTGCTCGTCAAACACGATCAATGGAAGTTAATTCAGTGCAAAATCTCTGTAATTACGTGAGTTCCAAGCTCTAAATTTTACTCTATTTGAGCTTCACAAAACCTAATTAATTATTTTTTCCTTTTATTTTCTCAATTTGATCTTTTAACCTTTTTGTTGCAGTTAATTACCTGTGCAATTCGAAGATGCCGCATTTCTGAAGATTTTTGCAGATTATCGATTTCTGTGAAATCTTCTCCTCAATCCACTCCGCCTCTTCTTTGGATCTCAGGTACACTCACGTGAGCGTGTATGAATCTCATGAGTTATGCATTATGGTGAAATAATTTGTTAATATATCATTCTGTCGAAAAAATTCTGTGTATATATCATGTTATCTATTGATTTAGATTGCTCTGAGTGTATGGATTTTTTCTTCAGTAAACTTGTGCTGATAGCTCGAAAAATGTGTTGCTGTTTGCTCTTATATTTTAATCTTTGATTCTGAATTGCTTGTATTTTTCTGCCATTTCTGAATCCATATTCTTTATCGGCAAATTGTTATTTGAATTAGAGACAAGTGTAATTTTAATTTACTAAATGAATAGAGTGTGTATGTTGACCTCTTCCATTTATGATTTTCCAGACAAAGGAAAAATGATTACATTGTTAGAATTTGAAAATATGACTTGTTCAGAAGTCGAGAGCTGGAATTTTACAATACTCAATGAACGTTTTGTTGGTTTTCCACTTGACAGTTTCTGATACGGGTGTTGGAAGCACCCTTGAGGAATTTCTAGGATTAAAATTCGCCAATGATCCCATTGTAGCTGATAAATGGGGTAAGTAAAGCTATTTTCCATGTTCACGACATAAATTACAAGCTAATATCTCAGCATGAAATTTGTAATCAATGTACCATAATTTTCTGGAAGCTCAGACAATAAGAATTTTTACTTGATTACAATACAATATCCAGGACATGGAAGCTGACATATCTTAAACCTTTTAAATAGATAGGAATGTAGTACAACTTGCTATCCACAAAGAAAAAGTGGTTCAAATCTGTAGTAGATACTGTAGCGCAGTGATATATCCCAGTTTTTCATGTACTGCTGGAACAATTGACTTCTGTCATACTAATTCTTTGGTATAAACATTATAGTCATGTGGACATTTCGTTGGTGTTATTATATCACAAGTTCCTATTTCTCCATTTCATACCCCAATTTACGTGTTGACATCTTTAAACTATTTTATGCACTTAAGATATCTGATGCATTGCTAGGTTATTTTCAGAAATTACCAGCATATAATATGATCTCCTGCTCTCCATACGTTTAGGTCTTTTATTTTAAAATATTATTTGATTTGATGTGATTCTTATATCAAGAAATATGATCTTACTAAATGTCTCGGCTGTCTCTGGTGATGATGGTCTTCTCACTTGTTATCCACTTTTGTTTTTCGGCTTTTTGCTTTTGTTTTTCTCCTTTTGTTCTTTCTTCTCTGCGGTGGCGTGCCGCGGGGTGATTGGGTGGGTTCTGGATGATTATCCACAGTCTTGATTAGCATTTTTATGAGTGTGATAGAAGATTATGAACCAAAAGAAAGGAGTGAAATCCATACTTGATCTTTGTATGCAATTTCCTCCTCCAATAATGCAACTGGTTTATCAACAATTATACTTCTAGTTGATAGTGCATTCTTTACTGTTGTTGAGTGTTCCAATAAAATTTATAGACAACACTCTGCATTTATGATCCATCAGTTTTCTAACAATTGGTACCGTTGACGATGCAGATGGAGTGATTTGTGTTGCTACCACCAGTGAGTTCTCTTCTAGGGTGATTTTTTAATTTCATTTAACCCCATCTATCCTTTCTGCGAGCTGAACATTTTGTTAGTTTTGTCAGCATATAAGCTAACTATGTTTTATTTGCATGAAAGTGGGAATATTTTCCAACAGTTTCCTGTGCTGCAAATGCCATATGAGAGCCTAGATTATGTTGTTCAAATAGTGTTCATCAATTTTACATGTTATCTTACTGAAGGCATATCTGATAAAGAGATACATCACTTCAAAGTTAACCTGACAGAAATTGATTCCTCAAGAAGGATGACGAAACTACATTCAGTAACAAAGAATGGGGCAAAATTCAGGCATGCTATTCCTTCCAACTTTTTCTCACTGATATGGAAGACTGTTCTGCTGCTATTGATCTAACTGTTTTGTTTTGCCTCTTTACTTTCTTTTGCAGCGGAACTGAAGTATCATTATCGATATCTGAAAATATTGATGATTTACTGAGAGATATAACTTTTTTTCTCCATAAGGTTGGATTTTTCGTTCTGTATCTGGTCGCCGGTGGCTAGTCAGTTCATTTAGTTGTTGACTTTTAATTCCTTTTCATGACTGTTTCTGCAGATGCTCATTCTGAAAGCTCCTGTAAGTTCATATGAACTTTTCAGATTCTCTATGTTAATTCTTCCCCCAAATTCCTGCTTTGAAAATTTTTCTTACCAGTTATTTCTTTTTCTTGAAACTGCTCTGTAAGTGTTTCAGTTTACTTATATTTACCTGATTGACTGATTCTGTATAGCATGAATTCTTTTAAACACTTTGGTGTACTCACGTCATACATCATACACTCGGGTATCAAGAGCTATGGGCATGTCAAATAATTTAAACTAATTTTCTATATAAAACATATATCCAAATATGTTCATGTTTTGTTCACCAACATTATATGAGTTCTTTTCCCATTTTAACCACTTCAATGAAAGAGCATCACACCCCGTTCAATAATGATAACAGGTTCAAATATATGGATTTCTCATACACAAGCCTGCGATTCATATATTGTTAGTGTCTAGGCTGCACCATCGAGAATTATTCAAGTTTATTGAAGAATAAGGTTTATCTATATTTTCTTTCTTTGCAAAATAGTGTTTTTAGCTATGACAAAAGTCCCTTCTTTTGGCACATATATGATCATAATGATGCTTGAGTTGCAAATTATTAGATTGCACTGTTTCCAGACGATTGCCAAGTTTATTGCTGCTGACTAGCTGATCATTTTCTATTCTCTCCAGAAGATTGCAATTGAATTATTGGTTGATTCTGGTGGCAATTTAGGGTCACAGTGTGAAAATCATATACTTCAACTTGCTTCCAGTTCTTTACCTTCATCTGCACCAAATATTGACCACTTGAAGTCAGGCTTTGAAGAATTTGTTTCTAAGCATGGTAATAGACTGAATGACGTTTGCCACCGTTGCTTCTCAACTGGGTGAGTTCTCACTTGCAGATTCCACTTTCTTTTGTAATTTATTAGATTGGTATATCTTTGCATTGCACTTATTTCATGTTGATATATATCTGTAGACTGTAGGACGAGTGCTTCAGAAACTGACACGTTTAAGAAAAAAAGTTAGAGGTTCTTTATATTCCATATAAGAATTATTCCTTTTCTCCATCTCCATTTGATAGCTCCTGTAGAGCAATTATTCATTCACTGCATTGTTTGTAATTATTCATTCACTGTATTGTTTGTCATTATTCATTCACTGCATTCAAACATCTCTTCATTTGGAACATTATTTAACCTCACCTTATGTAGGAGCTGTAATGGTTGGCTCCATTCTACTTAATGCATCCTTATATGTTATCTTATTATTCAGGACATTTAAAGTACAAGCTTAGTGAAGAATTACATTGGTGTGGATTACAAAAAAAGTATAATTACTGCAAAAGTTACTTCTTTCTACTATATTGTTGTGTAGACAACACACATCTGCATTATTAAGGTTATTAGTCATTAAAAGTTTCACGTGCTGGTTTAAAGTTTTAGATTTTATCATATCATCTTTGATATTATCTTTTATCGAATTGGCATTTTATTTGGTGAATAGCTCCAGGGAGTATCTAAAAGTTGGCAGCGGAGTAGCATGTAGCACTGGAAACCAACGAAGTAATGGACAGCTGATGGAAGTCGTGATTATTGTCAGCGAAATACCAGAGACAGCCCAATCCTCCTGCTTAAGGACCTATGATAAGAAAACAGAGGTTTGTTCTTGGTAACAGAGCAATAGCTTTCGTATTTAAGAAAATGCAAGTTATATACATCATCTATTCTATACCACAATAGGAACAAGAAGATTTAATCGGAAATATCGACAAATTCTTTTGAGGTCCAAAGAATTTTCACTACCAAATGTCTGCTGCAAAGTTACCTGAAGTCTGATCAAGGAATCTACTTGGTAGTTTTGTATGCTCAGTCTATAACTTAAATCAAAGCTGAAATCAATACAGCAATGAGCTACTTCATACCTCTTCTCTTTGCAATTGCATGTATGCTTTCGAATCATTGGTACCTAATAATGTTTGTTTGACCAGATGGTTGTGAAAACCTGGTCAATATGTTCAATCTGAATATGAACAGATACTAAAATAAGTAAATTGCTTAGTTTCCTTGTCAATAACTTGTTAAGAAACCTTATTTTCTCCCATCCTAGTGAGGAAAAAGATATGACGGTATACAAGTAAATATATTGAACTATATGGGCTTGAATATTTGAACTTTACTATATCGATATTACTATCTTTTGTTCCTTGTTTTCCTGGTTTGGTTGCTACTAATGGTTATTACTCCTTACCAAGTATAATAATAGTAAATTATCTTCATGTGTATCTGTACTTCTTGATCGATCTTTAATTTCTCTGTCTAGATCCTGTATTTCAAGGACTACTCACCTTGTTCAATTTCACAATCATCTCTGAATGCATTAACAAGCATCAAATGGAAAGATTATGGATTAACTTTAAGGAGCATTGCAGTTCAAGATGGGTGCACATTATTAGAATGGGAGAACTTGCCACCATTTGCCCACATTGACATTGTCCTCCACAGTTACCACAAACAATATCCTATTCTATTATAATGAATGCAATCTGTCACAATCTCTTAATTTCTTCAGATATCCAACTACGGTGACACGCTTTTATTTGTAGCGTCTATAATGAATATATGTTTCCTTGTATCTGTTCCTTAACTTGCTGCCACAGTCTTGATACTGCCTTGCAAAGAAAGCAGCCAAGTTGATCAAAGTCTTACCAGAAAAGCTGTCAAGCTTGCATTGAATGAACTGAAGGAAAAGAATGGAGGAGTTCTACTCAGTGAACGTGCACTTAAGGTAGAATGAAGTAGTCTAGATGCTTAAAAATACTAAAATATTTAGGATCAAGCTAGGAAAATCTTTCGGGAGTGTTCTCAAAGCAGCTCTCTTATTAGTCAGTTTTTGTCTTCTCTTTCAAAGTTATTTATATAAATATGTAGATAAAATGTCTATGGTGCAATCATATTTGCGATTTCCCAAAAACACATTGTAAGTAATGCCTAAAGAAAACCTAATATATTTTAATAAATACCATCAACATTACTTCAAATATTATGTCTTTATTTCTGGTTTCATGGATGACAGCCTGTTTAATGATAAGACAAAGAACATCATTATCCACAAAATACAGTGTGGTTCATCATTGCATTAATATTAGTCTAAAGCATAAATTGGACTTTCTTTAGTTTATTTTTACTGTATTCCAACACTGTAGTAATTGCTGGAGTTTGCAATGATTAGTAGCAACTAACAAATTTTCTCCTGACATGATGAGTTATATCATCTGAAACCAGGGTTCTTTTAGCCTTTTGGTAATAGTAAATTCTATGGTTTAGGCACGGAATGGTTGATGCTTGTTAATTTCTTTCAAATGAACTATTAGAAAACTTAAAACTATGCTGGAATTAACACATCTGGCCATTTCACCCTCAAAAGTCGAAAGAAAATTATGCCACTAGAAAAAGGTTAGATGTGGATCCTTTTTCTACCCATAATATATATAGATTGTTCATGATAAAAGACGAAACTCTTTTAAACTTGAATGTATCTTTCCCATAAATTTGTCCCTGAGGTTTTGAAATCTGTTTTCATTCCTCAGATTTGCAATTATGCACCCGATCTTGCCAAAACAATTGCTGGTCTGATCTTGTCTTCAAATGACTTGAGTTTCAAAGGAGAGTGCATTTCTCTTCTCGGATTGCAGTTTCAAGAAATCACAAGAAATGTTGTCGAGGATTGCATCAAAGAGAAGATAATTTCTGCCATAGGGTTAAATGACAGTAAGCCTCAAAGAAACAGAGAAGCTGCATCTTTTCTTTTTGACGATGAAGTAATCCAGGAACTAGATACCCTAGACGGGGAATATGAAGAATGTGAGGAAGCTTTGGTTCCTGAGATCTGAAAGTGTTCTTTGTCGTGCATTATTTGACCATGTTGGTTGTAACATACTCATTTTTTGGAGGGCTACATAATTTCAAAAATGACTTGCACTGGATTGGATTGTGCTTTATGCTTATTACGTTGGAGCATGAAAATTCAGTTTTAGCATACTGATGTTCTTAATAGTCTCTGATGCTTAAGCCTTTGATCGGTTAATCCTATTTTGATGTGGTGCTCTAGAAGGATCCATTTTAAGATTGATTATTTTCCAGTTGCTGTGTCTGATGCAATTGACACGCACTAAGCCAATTATGTATTTTGAAGTGTTTCAGTTGGTAAGCATTAATATTTGTTCAGTCAGACATTTCATAGAGTTCGTTGGGTACGAGGATAGGTTGGAGGACAGATTCGAACAAAAGTCTAATCCGAAACAAAGAGTCCTTTTATCATTCCAGATAATAATAGTTGCAAGGAAAAAAACTTGCTCATTTCTTGATTTGCTGCTAGATATATATGATTAGATCAAAATCATACAGCAACAAACTATATATGCTTATTTTTCAGTAGCACACTATTATAAAGATAAATTCTTTCTTTTATGCAGCAGAAGGAGCAGGAATGTAGGATCCTGCAGGCTCAGGCACTGCATCCATGATTGATGGTATTGAGAAGGTATTTTCATCTGAAACTTCAGATTCTTCAGCATTAAAATCAAGAGATGCATCATTATAAATGTCCCACCATTTATTGACTAGCATCTTGATGTCTTCTCTCTCCATGTTGGCTTCTTTGCCTGTGTACCTCCATGGCTTTGATCCCTTTTAGGAAATGAAACCATGTTAGTGAAATATAGTATTATACGAGTATTAATAACCCCCCTAAGGCTTGTCGAGAAAGGTGGACCGTGCAGTTACCAAGCTGCACGTATTGAACAATACAAGTGTATGGTTGACTAAGCTTAGAAAAATTAGTTTAAAGAAAATCTCCTTATTAGTCAGTAATAGTTTTTGAAAGTGAGTTACTTATTTTGGAAGTATTACGTATAGGAAAATATGTAATTTTTTACTCATAAGAAAAAAATAACAATTTTCAAGCAAGTTTGAAATAAGAAATTACTTCAAAGTAAATTTAACCTTATTTTAAGCTTGGCTAAACAGAAGTTAAGTTCTTGTTCATTACACTATCTAACGCTACATACAAATACGCACTCATATCTAGAATAGGTTTCACGATAGTAATTACTTACAGCAGCACAGTAGTGAACAACTTTGACTTTATCGAGTTCAACATTTTCAGGATGGCGCCATAGCATAGCAAGAACCAGGTTATAAACCAGTGGAATGGGTTTGTAGGTTTGTTGGAAGAACATGTTCAAGAAGTCCTGTCATTTACAAGTAAAACAATTAGAATCTCAGTTCAAAAAATCTTACTTCATGGCATGCTTAAATGGTTTCATTAGTTCTTCAACCAAATTTTATATAGCAATTGGGCCGCACAAGAATGTTAGCCACGTGACACTCGAACCTGGCGGTTTGTTTGGTGAGGTGTAAGGTTCAATACCAGGCTGTAGTAACGAAGTTCAAATTTTATGAGTAGTTGTATTGCTTAGTACTGCGTAACAAACATACTTAACAGAATATGTATTGTCTAATATTACCTATCAAACATATCTAAAAGAATAGGTGCATTTATAAATTTACTTACTGAGGACTCACATAATATGTAAAGCAATCTGAACTGAAACCCTAATATAGCTCCTAACATCTAACTGTTTAAATACTCCATATTGGCCATTGGGGAGTCATCTAAGTAGCTAGCTGAATACCCATTTTAGCATAATCGCTTTTCTAAGGTTCTGGGAAATCCCAAATTAGATTGAAGCGTTTGATATCATGTAAAAAACACACAAACACAGCTCACCTGCTCTGCAAATGGTGTTGGTGGAGTAACAGTGAGAGTTTGAAGAAGATTTTCATACGTGAGTCTGTTTGGCTCAAACACAAACATCCCAGCATTGAAATACAATGGAGGAGGTGAACCCATTTCAGCAGGCCATTTAACCTTATCTGGGCACTGTTGGCAATACCCAATGGAGTACTGTGGGGAGTGACTCCATGTCTTCTCGCAGAAGCAATCCATTACAGCATAGAAGTAACCGTTGGGTGCGTCCAAGAGATGGTCTATGTTTTCATAAACTTGGATGTCTGCATCGAGGTATACCATCTTCTTGTACTCCTCGAACTGTATTATTAATGAGAAAAAAGGATAAAGGTTAGGTGATTACGGTGGTTGTCAATAAGATGATACATTTTATAAAGGTGACAGTCATCTTGGTAGAACATGAGAGGTAGACCAATGCTTGGTTTCTTGTAGTTGTTATGCTAATCTAGTAATGGACCAAATGGAGTACTCGAAAAAAATGCAATTGAAATCGTGTTAACACAGACGCATACACGCACTAAATGGTCTAATTAATTTCGAATGGTGCACTGTGTCCTCACCTTGGTTAATGCTTTCCATGAATATAAGCATATATTCATCAATAACTTAAATGGTATGGCTAAGAAATCTATGCGTATTAACGTATACAAATGGCATGTTTTGTTCAATATTTCATATCGGACAAGATCTCTGACTATTCTAGGAAAGTAGAATCTCAACTTGTGATCTAGACTAGAAAAAGAAGAATAAGATGCTTAAACATGCATGCATAAGTAAAAACCCTAGTACCATCATCAATAACAATAGTGTATAATCTATACTTACATTCCATATACGGAGCTTAGAATAATTGATGATGTAATAGGCCATTGCAAACTGAATCTGGTTATCAGGTGGATAAATAGGGTCGATTTCTCGAACAATACAACCTTGTAACCTTAAGATCTCACGATGTTCCTCAGGCACATCAGGTAAAATTGCCACCACAAGAGGGTAAGCACTTTTCACTTTTCTCAACCCTTTAGCCAAACCAACCACTCCCTTATAGTAATCACCAGTGCCAGCCAAGAAAGTCACATAAGCCCGACTTGAGGCTTTCGGAGCCATCGATACTTTCCCAGTGCCGATGAAGGCATCTTTAGCTAGTTCTGGGGCCATTTCTTTTGATCTTGGAATGTGTATTCAAGATTCACTAGGATTTTGGTTCTTGTGCTTTGATTGGAAACTTTGGCCCTCCTTATATAGGCCTCCGATGAGATTGACATTCATGCATGTTAAATGAACTTCAAATGAAATTCAAATGAAATATCATAAAATATTTTTGGTTTTCTTTCTCTCTTTCTTTCTTTCTCTTTCTCTTTCTTTTTTTTTTTTTTAATACATTTTGTGTAATGTCGTGGGTCATGTACGGAAGTAATGAATGAACAATATTTGTTCCTTCATCTTACAATTCATGAATCATGATCTAGCCTTTTCACCTGATGAACAGCTAGGATTTAACTGGTATTAGTAACGTTCAGTTGGAGATTTATAAATATAGTTTGCTATACTTATATTTTTGGTTGACAATCTTGTTTACATTCCATAATGTGACACACAGTTTTGCATTAATAATTTCGAATTTTGTAACATCACAGAATGTCAAGCTAGTTGTACATAATGGATGTACTGTGCAGTAGCCCGCAAACCACACGGAGAGAAAAACTGCACTAGGTAAGTCCGATGCAATGGGCTTGATCAAGGAAGTGTTGGTAGGGAATTCGAACTCGTGATTTTTGATCTCCTCGTTTATCTGTTCCACCAACTCGACCACCCCTTCGGGGTGGATGTACAACTATTTTAATTCTTATTACAATAAGATTCTTTCAAGCTTTTTCATTTTTGTATTTTTATGTCTTTTTCTTTTAATAATTCTCTGATAGGCGATAGTAGCAATGAAATGACTGCTTAAACGAGATGGCATCAAGTGGGTGTCACCGTCTTTTCGGAATATATTCAGAATTAAAAGGGACAATTGCATTATAGGTCCTCAATTTATTGCTCCAGTAACAAGCTGGTGATTATAGTTTCTTAAACCGTCTCCAAAATAAAGGAGTCTTGTCTTGTTAGATTGTCACGTAACTTTCAAATTTTCAACTTTTATAACTTTAATACATTTAGATGACTTTAATTGATTTGTCATTATAACTGTTATCTTAAGTATAAGATTTAAGATAGTAAACACTCCTTATGAATAGAAATATTTTTATAAATTTAGATTTCACTTTTCAACTTAGATGAGGGTCTAGAAATTTGAAATGAATCGTGTTTTTACGAACATAATTTGACAATTTAATAAAAGTTTGTACGACACAACTATAGTGAAAATTGGTGACAAACTTGGTATTAAGCAATAAGCGACAACAATTAATGAATTTTTTTACGTTGAAAACTTGTAGTTAACTATAAATATTAACGACAAAAACCCAATAAAAG
>CAIGRF010194608.1:54386-66259 GCA_903798235.1 Fraxinus ornus | reverse complement strand
TGAGCAATGTATTTCATTATTGCTTTTTCAAGAGTTATGTGTTAATATTCTTCGGGAATATAGAACATTATAATTCATGCTCTTCAGGAGCAATCAAATATTATTATACTAAAATTATTTAAGGATTTACTCTTCTGGAGTAAAAACATAATTTATGTTAGATTTTACATAAATTTGCTTTTCGAGAATAAGTAAAATCTAATTAGAATATCAATAATAATGTGCTACTTAAGAAGCAACAATATTTGTAATAGATAAATCTACAAGTAATATTCTTTTGGAATATTGGAATCGTAATATCATACTCTTCGGAAGCAAAAACATATTATTATTTGAAATAATAAGTTGTATAAGAATTTACTGTTCAGGAGTAAAAACATAATTTTTAATTATGCTCTTCGAGAGCAAACAAAATATAACTAGAGCTAGAAGATCAGTGTGTTACCTAGGAGTAATAATATAATAGATTATCAATAAAAAAAAAAAAATCAACAACAATAATAATATATACGTTAAACCAACCTAAAACACGTTAATATAAATAAGATCACATTCACAAGGCATAAATCATAAATTAGAACAAATCACATATTAAACGACAATACCTTCGTAAATTTTGCATCACCAAGTTGTCCTTATATCTGATCCAATATCTCAAGTGGACTATTCATGATGTCATCATTGATAGTTGAACCTATATCTTGGGGTTGAATTTAGCAAAAAAAAAAAAGATTCATAAAGAATGATTACATAATTCAAAATTTGCTTATTGGGCTAATTGACAATTTTGATTGCAGAAGCAAACGTATAAGATTTTGCTTTTTTTTTTTTTAAATAAATATTTAAATGGCATGGAAATCTACAATGAATTCTATCATGCATGAATGCATGAATTCGTGTATGTATAAAAAGTTTCTGATTAATTTGCTTTGATTTCGAGAGAATCGTGTTGATAACGTGTTATAAAAAAAGAGAGAGAATAAAAAGTCAATAAACTTGTGTGTATTATAATGAGAACCAAAGTCATATATTTATAGGAAAGGGTTAAGGATACATATAGTAATAATTTTTAAGACTGTAGGGGTACAATTGTCATTCATCAATAACTTGTCATTTACAACAAGTATATATAAATAAGATTCACTCAGTTATCATTTCAAAACGAACTCTCCAAAATACAAAATCATCGTCGAATATAACAGAAAAGCCACAGAGATCTATGAAATTCTTGATTACCATTGCTGACATTTGTTTGATTGAAAATTATTGGACAATTGAGGTCACAAATTAGAAGTTATCATCACGGTAGATTAGAATTTTGAAGGTGGCGGATAACATTGCAGAGTTGTTGTATTGAATTCAAGGCGAAGGGCCTCAAATTAGATCTGAAGGGTTTCGAGTTCACAATTTGTAGCGGATAACATTCTATCATTGCTGAATCTTCCTATTTTTGAATTTATAAACGGTGTTGAAGCTTTAGTCGGCAGTTGCTGTTGGGGAAATTGAAGAGCTCCATTGTCATCGGTATGTGATGTTATGTGATCCTATTTTATATTTGTGACTTGTTTCAACAACTTACTGCATAATCGATCACAGTCGGATAATCGTTTACAGAGTTCATATATTTAGACATACATGTATATGTGACCCTGAATGAAAAGCTATGACATGCATCTAAACCATCTGACATGTGAGTTTGTCAACGATTATTTAAATCTTATTAGTGTATGCATATCTGTGTCCTTAACTCTATCTATGTGACCTAATATTTACAATACTTAATATTTTATTGCAAATACTCTGTGATCATTAATGTCCATTTTGTGACATGTAATGAAAAGTGGTGACATGTGACAATGACAACAATTATTTAGAGATTTTTAGGGCATGCATGTGTCTTTGACCTATACCTTTTCTCTGTGGCCTGATAAGTATAGTACTTAATCTCTTGATGCAAATACTGTAGAACATCCCTTTGACCTGTAATGTTCATTCTGTGACCTGTAATTAGTAGTTGTGACTTGCGTGTGAATGGATTCTGACGTCACATCTTTAAAAAATTTAATTGCGTCTTGTAATGATATTTGTGACTGACATTATTTCGTATACATTTGTAGAAATGGGGTACATGCACATTTGTTTAATGAATGGATCGGATTTATCTTTGGTGTCGATTGATCTTATTTGCTCTTATATGAAACTTGTGGACATCATTATGACTGAGTTTGGTTTAAATCCTAAAAAGGTCATAGTCTCAATGATGTATTGAACAAGGATATGTCTCGAGTCAGAATAAAGAGTGACAATAATGTATTGTCATACTCGTACATGATGCTAAAGGATATGGATCCAAATGCCCCATAAGCATTAATTTCACATATGCAGAAAGTGGACAACAATCTATTATGTTTCCAATTAATGTGCAATCTAGTGGAGAGTTATTTTTACTATAGCATATGTCATTACCTTGTTCAAGGACGATTTTGTGATTGACCCAAAAGTTTTGTCTTTTTTTATGGAGATTCTTGAGGTACGTCCTCTTCCTTTCCTTTACCTCTTCTATTCGGAGCCTCATCTACCTTCCTCCCCCAATTTCCACTTCTCAATCGAACCATTTTATGTGGATTTTAGAGTCTATAGTTCTCATAGAGGAAAATAGAGAATATGATGATATGTATGGTTGAAGACAATAACGAGCTCACCGGAGGTATTTATCGGCGACGAAGGAACGTGAAGGTAGTTTTTCGTGCAAGAGCGGAGGATTGTACGTGGGATGAAGGTGGTTTTCAAAAAATAAGGAAGTGGAGTTGATTCTCAAAAAATAAGGAAGTGGTATTCTTTAAAAATCGGCCGCAGCGTAATTTCTGCTTCGAATATTATGCTTCTAAAAGTAAATCTTTTAAAGACATTCCATTGTAAGGCGTCATTTCTAATTGATTTTAGGGCCAAATTTCTTATTCTCAAATAATCAGAAGTTTTATTTGATTGATAATTTTTTGAAAAATTGATTATAAAATGATCTGAACCATCTAACAATTGAAAAGCAACAAAATTATAGTTGCTTAAATTCTGCTTTTAACTACGATTAATTAAATTAATTGTTTTCTGCTACATCGACTATACTTTTATTTTGTATTTATAAATTTTGAGATTCAATAGATATTACATATTATTATAAAAATAAAAATAAATTGTACATTACTATCAAGAACAATAACGATATAAAATGACATCAAAATAATTAATCTCCAGTTTATTAATTTTACATTGACATAACAAATCCCTTTTGTATCAAAAGTGAAAATACTGATCTTTAAACGGAATAATTTTGAAACAAAAATTTACCAAACATCGACTCATTCTCTCTCTTAAAGTAGCATAGTAATACCAAACAAAACCTAAAACAACTTTGTGGCTACGTTGTAATTCTTGTTCATAAAAATTCATCCATTTTCTGCATTCTCCCAACAGAACAATATACAGACCAAAAACGAGAGAAGGAAAAGAATAAGAAGAAAAACACTACAGACAAGATCAGAATCTTCCTCATGCACTTCACTAACAGTAGTTGTTCTCCTCTTAGTTCATTAAACAAAACTGTATTGAGCTCCTGTTTAGTACACATTAAAATTTTCATTCTCATTTTCTACTAATTTTCAACCACACAATCTTCAATAAAATAATATTTTTCATCACATTAATATCTTTTCCTTTTTTCCAACCACACATTCTATATCAATCTACTATTTCAGAATACATTCTTCCAAAATAATGTGGCTCAAACACACCCTGAAGTCCTTTTCAGTAACAATCTTAAATCAAAAATATTTTTAGGTCTTGTGTGATATGTGATCTTAGAGTGCAAGTATACAGTCGTCGTGATTTCAGATGCAAACTACTTTGTAATGTTTCCGAAGATGCACATAGATAAGTTGTCAATTCACAGAGAGACGGTAATTTAGTAAAGATATCTGGAAAAATTGTATCTCCTTAAAAAGATGTGAAAAAAGTCCACAAGTGGATAGATTTAATCTGTTGCTTAGTAAAACAAGAACAAGAACTTTTCATATGAAATATACACAGAGGTCTTAACTCATAAGCACTGTAGTGACGAATGTGGAAAATTTAACAGCACCGAATAGTTGAATTCCTAACATGTTTATGATTGAAGTTCTCCAGTATAGATCGTGTACAAGGCATTCATATCAAAATTTACATAAAGCAAGCAAAAACAACAATTCTACATCAACTACAGAGATCAGATAGACAAAAACCATGAATTCTTAAGATTATCAGAAGCTTTATATCAATCTTAATGAATCTTTCATACAATGGTGAATGCCGATTGAATGGTAGACGATAGCCGAGAAGTAAGGTTCTGGGTGGCAAATTCTTGAAGCTGTTTCTTAGCATCTGGAGAAAAGGATTAAAATTATTGCTCAAGGACATAAATTATACGGATAAGTAAATGTTTTAGTATACATATTATTAGTAAACTGCAGGTATGAAATTTGTGTGCATTGTCCAGAAATGCACGCAATAGAGAAGGAAACAACTCTCAGTAAATAATAGAATCAATGAAGCAGTCAACTGGCTTAGGGTGCCAGAAGAACCAATATGGATTAGCTGTTTATTTTGGCACCAACAATAACCACCTCAACAGCCACTATAATATAATTAGCACCATAACAATAAAATATTGTATTAAGTGACGTGAAACAGTAAAAGATAACTTATCTTTCTAGTGTGAACACAAACTTTCTCTACATATACGATATACCACAATACATTTTGTGCATTTTGAAACATATAAGATGCCTTTAACAATTGATCAATGTGAAACATAGTAAGACCATGTACCTTTTTGGCATTTAGTAAAGCCAACAATGTTAGCAATGCTGAGGATCAAACAAACCCCGACAACTAGAATAAAATCAGCTTGAAACCTTATGAGAGAGAATATCCCAAAGACAATCCACACAACAGCCTACAAACAAAAGAAACGCTTTAGTTGGTTTACATTCGAACAAATAGGAAGGCTGTGCAACATGGTGCCAATATACAAAATGCTTTTGACCAAATAATTACATGTATGCAA
This sequence comes from Fraxinus ornus, assembly GCA_903798235.1. Lineage (NCBI taxonomy): Eukaryota > Viridiplantae > Streptophyta > Magnoliopsida > Lamiales > Oleaceae > Fraxinus > Fraxinus ornus. Next base: position 61,161 of record CAIGRF010194608.1, on the reverse strand, counting down.
CATAATCTCTGCTCAAAATTCATTATCATCACAATTAACAGTTAGTTCATCTTTTTTTTTTTTTTCTCAGAAAAATAATTCGCATATGTCAAGCATTTGCTGATATCCTTTTTAACCGTCATATACAAGCATGACCATATTATTCCAGTTGAACATTCAAATGTGAGAGCTATGGGATAGTTTAATTCAAACGTATTAACTCACTGTAAGGTATAAGGTCCACCAGAATAGCCATGAATCCTTCTTGTTCATCCGCGCAAGTGACTTAGAAATAGCGAAAAGTACAGTAAGACATATATGAGACCCAGTCAACCATAAGTGAATTCATGAAGCAACGACCAAAAGTACAGATGCATAAATCATCACTGCTCACCTCTTGGTCAAGGCATTCAAATTTCCATACACTTTCACCATCATCATTCATTTCATTCCACCATCTTAAACCCACCAAGATGCGTCCACTTACATTCTTGACAACCCAAAAATCAAGTGCAGATAGGAGTACAGTAACCACAAAAATGATGACAAAACTATCAACAAAGAATGCTGAAAGCATATAAAATGCCAAAGCTGCAGCCTGGAAAAAAAGAAATGATGAAATGATATTACGAAACTTGCTGACGCAGATCAAAATCAGACAGTACTTAAACAATCACAGAAGCATGTACTCGACCTTGAAGACGACGTGGAAGAAGCATATCTGCGGATGAGCATAATTTTCCCCTGCAGGCTAAGCACAAAAAGAAAGAAGTTTGAGATAAGCTATCTGCAATGTTGGTTATATTTACTCGTCAATGTAAGTGTGCATTGGTGGGTTTTGGGTGTGGAGAAGTCATCCATATCTATTTTTTTAGAGGTTTAAATATGCTTAAGAAGCAACATAGAATCCAGTCTCTTGAATGACTATAATCCACTCAGTTTTTCTTATCAGCACATTAACACCACTCTTTCTTCTAATCAGAGACTCAGAAGGCAGCTTTTATTGGAGTAAATAGGCAACGGTAAACAAAAATAGAGACAAAATACTCCAAACTATTTAGTTTACGAGTCAAATTCCAGAATCAGCCGGTTGTTTTTCCCCCATCACCTATTTATATTCATGTAATTGTAATCTAAACAATTTAATAACATTATCAGTTCTGAGGATCTTTTCATTTCAAATTTATTGAACACAAGTTTGCATGCAAATGCAAATCATAATATGAACCCAAAAAGAAAAATATATCACATAGTAAATTCCTTAAACCTTCCAAGTGTATCATTTTAATCCAGGTAGTGCCCCCACAGAAACAAAATCACTAGAAAAAGGAGAGAAATTATGCTCCGCAAGGAGATGCATAATCACTGGTCAATATGCTAAATTACTATTGTTACATTGCAATGTACAAGCTAAAAGTATAGTAGCATTTTATCAACTTGCATATGTCATCTCCTTGTTTACATACGATTCAACATCCACCTATTGCAACTATTCAGCAAGAACCCAATAATCCCCCAAGACTTCCCCTTCGAAAACAGAACTGATCGATTCTCTCCATTTAGGTTTTATGTAAGAAAACGAAATAATTAACAGATATTCAGAACTAAAGGAGTAATCTATTATATTATGAACAATAATCACTATCGATTCGTAAACAGTGTAGTCATTACGCAGCGGAAATATAGAAATGATTTTTAGTCTACGAATTGTCCTTGAAATTAACGGAGATAATGAAAACTTACTGGATTCAGATCCATTCTAGGAATTACAATTGAACAGCGTCCTTCAATTCAGAAGCTTGAATGTTTTTCCAAGGTTTTATAGAAATTAACAGATTTCAATTCTCGTGCTACGAAATATCGAAGCAAATTTCTTTTTACTTTTCCGCGGTTTAGAAATGGAAAATTAGGGAGCAGAAATTAGGCTTGTCATAAAACTACGCCGTTTTGCTTAAGGACTTTTTTCTTTATTTCCTGCTCTTCCCTCCCCATGTTTGGATAAGCCTAAAAAAAATTAGTTAACTTTATTTTGATTTAATTAACTTATTTTGCAGTTTTAAGTTAAAAAGTTACTTCTTACAAAAGTAATTATTATGTCAATATTTGTTTTTTTGTTGAGCAAATATTACTTCAATATTAATAACTTGAGTGTTATGAAAAAAACTTATTTTAATGCTTGTTTCCGGTCAATCCATTGTTGCCACCTCCTCATCTGTAATGTTTTCGGTGCGTTTCTTATGTACAAGGACCTTAATTCTAATAGGTTAAAGAAATTTGATTAAAATAAAGTGCTTGCTTGATTAAAAATTTATCTACTTTTCATTCGATCAAACTTCAATTTTAATCGTACATTTCATGAAATTCACATTTATCGACTTTTCAATCTACATGTACTTTTATCAAAATCTGCTAAAACTTTTATCAACAACTTTGTCAAACAACCGTGAAGTGTTTTAAACTCCACTTATAACTGATTCAACATTGCATATGGAGTGATAAGCCTCAGCATCTCATCAATAATGGAATTCATAATGCAGTGAACATATATCGCTGACATAAAAATGATAAAATCAAGAACTATGGGTGTACACAGTTATAAAATAGATTACCAGGAACAAACATGAATTATTGAAGGAATTTATTATGCCAAAGTCCTCCAAAAAGATGATCAATCATCAAATAGACACCTTATTTACTCTAAAGGAATCCATAATCTCGCGAATCTCACTTTCCTCTTCCGCAAATACTTTCTCGGGTGTCTGTATTCTTAATTCATATAATCGGTTGTTCTCAACTCCAAGAACTGAAAGATAGTGCCGATCCCATTCCAGACGGGCCACCCGTTCCTGTGGCATCACCGCCAATTCATTGTTGTTCGCATATGACTTTATGTTCACCTGGTTATATCAAAAATGTAATCAGCATCAGACGACGACTATCGATTTCACTTTGCTATGAAGAAACAAACTCAAACCAAATGCCTCAAATATGTAATTACCATCAACTGGAAATGCTCCAAAACTATTGGATACTTACTTTTTGCATGGAACAATCCCAAAATCTGTGTAAGAATTAAAACAACTTGAACCTGACGAAGAACTCACCTCGACCTCATAATATAGCCTTCCATCGTTAGCCACCCTTGAAGAGGTAGAAAGAATACTTGATTCACGCCTGACACCAAGTCTAGTAGACATGAACTCTGTCAAATACTGTCCAAGTACTTTCTTTCCTGCTTCTTCTGGTGAACCCAAATCTTCTACACTCTTGTACCTGGAGGATGAAGGTGATGATATATCCACTGAGAGATTTTCATCAAGAACATAAGGATCCCTGAAAAATATGTCGGCCCCAGCACCACGTACTTGGATCCAGTTCTGAGGGTACTTTAATGAATAGCCGTCAAAGGTATCTATGTATTCCCTGAACCCAACAGGTTGTGCATATGCAATATTGAGTACATTAGCTCGTGAGAAGATGCAACCAGCGAGGATTGAGGCCATGACATTTCTTCTTGGAACTGCAAAATCTTTATTCTGGTTATATATTAGAAAATATCTTGAGAGAAACCGTGCAAATTATAATGTCATCGCTTGTGCCAATTGAAAGCCTACGTCAAATGTAGTGACTGCTTTAAAGACCATATATTTAGCTTCTAATATTATTGGGATGACGCCAAGATTAATGATTCCAACTTTTCTAAATGTCCATGAGCCTTTTATATTTGTCACCATTTCAAGAATGACAGACCATGCCATGGCTAATTTCAGCAGGTTGCTTCATCTTGCCAGAGGTTCAAGTTGCAACTGCCACAGCAAGCGGTTGGTGTATATTCTAAAGTACACGTATGTATACAAGTAATATCCTGCATTTTTTATTTTTTTTTTGCTAGAGCACATGCTATATGAATTCTCTTGCAACCCTAAGTTAATTATAGCCATGAAACTAATTACCTTTTTCTGGTTAATATTCTAAATGATGGAGAGTGGAAACACTAGGTGTTCGGGCATAAAATGACTCGCACAAACTAATCTCTAAACCTTTTGTAAACAAAATCACTAAATCTAATGCAGACCATAAAACTTTTAGAGTAAATGTGTATGATGCAGCAATCACTCATATTCTTTAGGTTCGTGGATTGTTTTTGAAGATGGTAGGAATGGTTTCCTTAATAATATATCATAACATTTTATATATGCATAAAACTTATATAGCCCTGAAATAGTTATTCCAATGGATACCATAATGTCTCAGAAATGCAAAACTGGCTCTTTTTCCAGTCTAGGCACAAATAAGTTGTCAATATTCAAACTCAATCCAAAAATACACAATATTTTATTTCTTTTTCGAGGACATTGTGACAATAAGGTAGATGCCTACATAAAAGTTTTCTGCTTTCCCTAATCTGGGCAGGAAACATTCACTCCTGATTTGGTCTGAATCTGTAACGACCAAGTACTTTCTCCAACTTGCTCGTTCCTGGCTATTCATGTGCAGCCATTAGCTTATGCTTCTTGGGTTTAAATTGCTGAAAGCAAAGGAATACCATGTTGGGTCGCAACATATGTAAGCTAACGGCCAAACGTGAATAGCCATTGCGCGAACAGACAAGATGGGGAAAGTATGTGGTCATTACAGATTCCCTTTCCAGTTTGCTGAAGACATTTTAACCATTATCATACCAAAACTTCATTATCTTTCTCTTAATCATAATCCCAATCAGTTTATCCCAAAAACATAACGTACTTCTGAGTATTATCATTGATAAATTAGCATCTTTATGAAAATTAGAAAATCAAATGCCACAGCAAACGGGTAGGAAATTTGGGGTTAAAAAATTATTTCAAAGCTAGGTTACAGTAGTACATAAAGCCAAGTGCAACAATCATAAGTTCAATACTACATGACAATAGCTGGAAAAATCTGCAACACCAAAGCAAATGCAATTAGAACATAAATGGAAGGACTCACCCCCGCTAATTTACAAGAAATGGAAGGTCGGCGGGTGCAATTTCTGTGGTGTGGTGAAACTAAATTGATAAGTTCGCGAGAGGAAGATCTGTCCAGCTTCGGGGAGCTCGAGATCGTGGACAGAAGCTGAACTCTTACCAGGATGCTGGCCATTGTGTTTGTCGGTGGTTAGTGGGGGTGAGAAGGTCAAGAACCATGGGGGTTTGAGGAACAGAAGAGGATAACAGATTACACATTTACACTTGCTGGGATAGATAGATTTTTCGGATAAGTGAAAATAGGATTTTTTATTTTATTTTTTCCCAAATGCTACATAAGCAATCAGGGAGTTAAAATGTTTAGTTGGCAATTGAACTTTGTGACGTGCTAATGCTATAACTTGCTAATCGAATTTATGAAAGGGTCCCATTACTCAGTTCCACGTTACATAGCCAAACACGCCTATATGAAATTAACCCCTTAAACGCTTCTCTTACCAAATGAATAACACAAACAATAAACTTGATTCCAAAAATTCCCAAATCAATTTCCGAACACTCCATAGTCCATCCCAAAACCCCCCAAATCATCGTTTACGGTTAGGAGTGGGCACATTTCGAGAACCGGTGGAACCAGGCCGAAACCAAATAGAACCGGTCAGTTCGGTTCCGATTCCTCTACTAAATGGGTAAATTTTGGGACCATACATCAAGAATCGATCGGTTCTGGTTCTATTCTTCCAAATTTCTCTTTTTACTTGTACCAAAATGCATTAAATCTTTAAATATTAGACCATAAAATTATCTCACGTTAAAATTGCATTTCACATGCACTTTTTCTTCTTTTCTTTAATGTGTAATCAAAATTCAAGTCTAAATAGTTTTATAAATATTTTACAAATTCATGATTTTAATGCAACGCAATAAAAAAAATATATTTTTAGAAGAATTCAAATTTATGGTGTTATTGAATTACACTACACTGGTTTCCGCTCTTTCTTGTTATATTGTAACAAGAACACCTTATACTACTAAACATATGGATTACCTTCTAATTTTGAACATATTCATCAAGTTTGTTTTAATTAGTGATAAAGTAAAAAGATTTTTGTTCTTTCACATTTCATTAATACCTATAGCACCTCATGCAATAGTATTAAGAAGTAAACAATTTATCATCCATGTTTATGACACATTAATTTTGCATGTAAAACTTGGAGTCATTTTCTTGATATTACAAGAGTACATCGGTTTTCTTGTGATTAATAAATTGAATAGATGCAGGGGGTGGACCTATTAAGGGCCCAGTGGGGGCCCTCAATTTTTTTTGCTTTAAAAAAAAAAGGCCCAACTGCCCAAGCCTGCTTCCTTTTCCCTTTACCGGTCCCTCAGTGGCCCAATTGCCATTCATTTCACCCAATTCGCCCTGAGACGGCTGGCGAGTGGAGTAGCGACTGCATTGTCTCTACAATTCAAGGCCTTCTCTTCTCCTCGACTGCCGTTCACTCACTCAACAATACAGAAAACGAAAGCTGCAACTTTTTCTCCTTTTATGTTTTTGGTTTTCAGTTTAAGTTTTACGCACGGTTTAGTTTGCAACTTTTTCTCCTTTCATCTTTTTGGTGCAACTTTTTCTCCTTTTCAGTTTTTGGCATTTCTTCAATGTGTCTATATTCTGATTAGTGATTATTGTACAAATATTTGTATTGATGTTTTTCTCGTTGAAACCCCAAGTCCAAGTGGCCGACCAACAGACCAAGCACGTATTGTTGTTTTGTCCCTGTTTTTCTTTTCCTGAAATTATTAATCTTTTGGTTTTTATGAGTAATTGATTATCTTGTTTCATT
>CAIGRF010194608.1:18046-32171 GCA_903798235.1 Fraxinus ornus | reverse complement strand
AATTCAAAATGACTATCCTGACAGTTTCAAAATGCCGAATTCATTTTACTTGGGTTAATTGTTGTATGAATGTCGTGATAGGATTTGAAAATATCATAAAATGTAGAATATTTAACTTTTACATTGTTTGTTTAGATTTCTAACCTCCTAACAAAGAAATAATGAAGTCAGACTATGAAGGTGTGATGCAACTAATAAGATTTGTGTCAATTGTGATGGTAGAAAGTGACTATTTTCGAGGAACTGAAGCCGGAACTAAGAAGAAGGCAAGATGAATGTTGCTGAATTGGCTTACATTGCTCTTATTGAGAGAAAGAAAGTAATTATTTATTGAGTTTTGAATTGGAACATAAGCATTTCGTCGGCACCGACAATCAAACTTTCGGTATATAATGAAGTAATCTATCTACGTGAAAACTTTGATGTAAGAACCGTCGGCTACACAACTGATGTTTGTAAACGTTAATGAAAAGAAATGAAGAATATAATTTCAAAATATACTATGTCGGTTGAAAATGTATATCCCGACTTTTTTGAAATGTCCAATTCAAAATGACCATCCCGACAATTTCGAAATGCCAAATTCATTATACTTGGGTTGATTGTCGTATGACATGTCGTGATAGGATTTGAAAATATGATAAAATGTAGAACATTTAACTTTTACATTGTTTGTTCAGATTTTCAACCTCCTAACAAAGAGATAATGCAGTCAAACTACGAAGGTGATGTAATTAATAAGATTTGTGTCAATTGTCATGGTAGGAAGTGACACTTTTCGAGGAACTGAAAAAGGAACTAAGAAGAAGGCAAAGACAAATACTGCTGAATTAGCTTACATTGCTCTTACTGAGAGAAAGAAAGTAATTATTTATTGAGTTTTGAATTGGAACAGAAACATTCTGCCGACACCGACAATCGAATGTTTGCATGTAATGAAGTAATCTATCTACGTAAAAACCTTGTTGTAAGAATCGTCAGTTACACGACTGATATTTGTAAATGATAATGAAAAGAAAATGAGAATATAACTTCAAAATATATTACATCGATTGAAAATGTTTATCTCAACTTTTTTGAAATGTCAAATTCAAAATGACTATCCCGACAATCTCGAAATGCCGAATTCATTACACTTGGGTTGATTGTCGTATAACATGTCATGATAGGATTTGAAAATATTACAAAGTGTAGAATATTTAACTTTTACATTATTTGTTCAGATTTCCAACCTTCTAACAAAGAGATAATGCAGTCAAACTACGAAGGTGATACAACTAATAAGATTCGTGTCAATTGTGGTGGTAGGAAGTGACACTTTTCGAGGAACTGAAGCCGGAACTAAGTAGAAGGCAAAGACGAATGCTGCTGAATTTGCTTACATTACTCTTACTGAGAGAAAGAAAGTAATTATTTATTGAGTTTTAAATTGGGACAGAGACATTCCGTCGATGTCGACAATCGAACATCGATATGTAATGAAGTAATCTATCAATGTAAAAACTTTGCTGTAAGAACCGTCGGCTACACGACTGATGTTTGTAAACGATAATGAAAAGAAAATGAGAATATAACTTCAAAATATACTACGTCGGTTGAAAATGTCTATCCCGACTTCTTGGAAATGTCGAATTCAAAATGACTATCCCTACAATTTCGAAATGCCGAATTCATTGTACTTGAGTTGATTGTTGAATGACATTTCGTGATAGGATTTGAAAATATCACGAAATGTAGGATATTTAACTTTTACATTGTTTGTTCATATTTTCAATCTCCTAACAAAGAGATAATGCAGTCAAACTACGAAGGTAATGAAACTAATAATATTTACGTCAATTGTGATGGTAGGAAGTGATACTTTCCGAGGAATTGAAGCCGGAACTAAGAAAAAGGAAAGTAATTTTATTTGAGTTTTGAATTAGAACAGAAACATTCCGTCGACACCGACATTCGAACATCGACATGTAATGATGTAATCTATCTACATAAAAACTTTGCTGTAAAAACCGTCGGCTACACGACTGATGTTTTACTTATAAATCATGTCCTGGTCTTTTCGAAAACTTATTATGTTTACCTCCTTGTATCTCAAGCTTGTACCAAAAAATCTACTCTAAAGCTTTTATTTCATGTGCAGTCTTCCTCATCCCATGTCATATACTCTTTGAATGAGTTTTTTAATTACTTCCTTGTCAAAGTAATTTCTCAATTTTCTTACCTGATGATTCTCTGTAAATCTTATTTGGATCCTCAAATTTATAGTTTCAAAGCTGGTGCACTGCCTTAATTCAATCGATTAATGCATGTAATAAGTGGCTATAATCTCCTAAAAGTAGCTTAAATTAATTAAATGCATAAATAAGGTTCGATTTTCGTTGGTTTTAATGTATTCTAACATGCACTCATAATTATTGCTATTTTTTTTCTTTTGATATTATTTTTATTATATCAAATTTCTTAACGTCAACATGTTTACATCCTTCTTTCTATCAAATCCAGGTCTTTCTGAAAACTTCTTATGTTTACCTCCTTGTATCTCAAGCTAGTATATAACTTTTATTTCATGTGCAGTTTCCCTCATCCCACGTCATATACACTTTTTATGAGTTTTTAAGTTATTTCGTTGTCAAAGTAATTCCTCCATTTTTTCGCCTGATGATTCTGTGGATTACCTGTGAATCTTATTTGGATCCTCAAATTTACAGTTTCAAAGCTGGTGTACTGCCATAATTCAATCTATTAATGCATGTCATATGTGGTTATAATATACTAAAAGTAGCCTGAATTAATTAAATGCATAAATAAGGTTCAATTTTGGTTGGTTTTAATGTATTCTAATACGCACTCATGATTATCATTATTTTTTTCTTCTCTTCTGACGTTATCTTTATTATATCTAATTTATAAACCTCAACAGGTTTACATCATTCTTTCTATCAAATCCTGTCCTGGCCTTTTTGAAAACTTATTATGTTTACCTCCTTGTATCTCAAGATAGTATTCAAAAATCTGCTCTAGATTTTTATTTCATGTGTCGTCTCCCTCATCCCATGTGATATACTCTTTGTATGAGTTTTTTAGTTATTTCATTGTCAAAGTAATTTCTCCATTTTTTTCGCCTGATGATCTGTGGATTACCTGTGAATCTTATTTGGATCCTCAAATTTACAGTTTCAAAGCTGGTGCACTGCCTTAATTCAATCGATTAATGCATGTAATATGTGGCTATAATCTACTAAAAGTAGCCTGAATTAATTAAATGCATAAATAAGGTTCAGTTTTGGTTGGTTTTAATGTATTCTAACATGCACTCATAATTATTGCTATTTTTTTTCGTTTCTTTTAATATTATCTTTATTATATCTAATTTATGAACCTCAACATGTTTACATCCTTCTTTCTATCAAATCCTGATCTTTCTGAAAACTTATTATGTTTACCTCCTTGTACCTCAAGCTAGTATTAAAAAATCTGCTTTATAGCTTTTATTTCATGTACAGTTTCCCTCATCCCACGTCATATACACTTTGTATGAGTTTCTAAGTTATTTCGTTGTTAAAGTAATTCCTCTATTTTTTTTCGCCTGATGATTCTTTGGATTACCTGTGAATCTTATTTAGATCCTCAAATTTACAGTTTCAAAGCTGGTGTACTACCTTAATTCAATCTATTAATGCATGTAATATGTGGCTATAATCTTCTAAAAGTTGCCTGAATTAATTATATGCATAAATAATGTTCAGTTGTGGTTGGTTTTAATTTATTCTAGTACTCACTCATAATTATTATTTTTTTATTTTCTTCCGATAGTATCTTTATTATCTCCAGTTTTTGAACCTAAACAGGTTTACAACCTTCTTTCTATCAAATCATGTCCTGATTTTTCTGAAAACTTATTATGTTTACCTCCTTGTATCTCAAGCTAGTATTAAAAAATATGCTCTAGGGTTTTTATTTCATGTATCGTCTCCCTCATCCCATGTCATATACTTTTTGTATGCATTTTGAAATGTCGAATTCAAAATGCCTATCCGACAATTTTGAAATGCCAAATTCATTATTCTTGGGTTGATTGTTCTATGACATTTCGTGATAGGATTCGAAAATATCATAAAATGTAGAATATTTAACTTTACATTGTTTGTTCAGATTTCCAACCTCCTAACAAAGAGATAATGCAATCACACTACGAAGATAATACAACTAATAAGATTTGTGTCAATTATGGTGGTAGGATGTAACATTTTTCGAGGAACTGAAGCCAGAATTAAGAAGAAGGCAAAGACGAATGCTGCTGAATTGGCTTACATTGCTCTTACCGAGAGAAAGAAAGTAATTATTTATTAAGTTTTGAATTGGAACAGGAACATTCCGTGGACACCGAAAATCGAACGTCGACATGTAATGAAGTAATCTATCTACGTGAAAACTTTGCTGTAAGAACCGTCGGCTACACGACTGATGTTTGTAAATGATAATGAAAAGGAAATGAGAATATAACTTCAAAATATACTACGTCGGCTGAAAATATCTATTCTGACTGTTTTGAGATGTCGAATTCAAAATGACTATCCTGACAGTTTCAAAATACCGAATTCATTTTACTTGGGTTAATTGTTGTATGAATGTCGTGATAGGATTTGAAAATATCATAAAATGTAGAATATTTAACTTTTACATTGTTTGTTTAGATTTCTAACCTCCTAACAAAGAAATAATGAAGTCAAACTATGAAGGTGTGATGCAACTAATAAGATTTGTGTCAATTGTGGTGGTAGAAAGTGACAATTTTCGAGGAACTGAAGCCGGAACTAAGAAGAAGGCAAGACGAATGTTGCTGAATTGGCTTACATTGCTCTTACTGAGAGAAAGAAAGTAATTATTTATTGAGTTTTGAATTGGAACAGAAACATTCCGTCGACACCAACAATCGAACATCAACATGTAATGAAGTAATCTATCTACATAAAAACTTTGCTGTAAGAACCGTCGGCTACACTACTGATGTTTGTAAATGATAATGAAAAGAAAATGAGAATATAATTTCAAAATATACTACGTCAGTTGAAAGTGTCTATCCCGACTATTTTGAAATGTCGAATTCAAAATGACTACCCTGACAATTTCGAAATACCGAATTCATTATACTTAGGTTGATTGTTGTATTACATGTCGTGATAGGATTTGAAAATATCATGAAATGTAGAACGTTTAACTTTTACACTATTTGTTCAGATTTTCAACCTCCTAATAAAGAGAGAATGCAGTCCAACTGCAAAGGTGATTCAACTAATAAGATTTGTGTCTATTGTGGTGGTAGGAAGATACACTTTCTAATAAACTGAAGCCGGAACTAAGAAGACAAAGATGAATGATGCTTAATTTGCTTACAATGCTCTTACTGCGGGAAAGAATATAATTATTTATTGAGTTTTGAATTGGAGCATAAACAGTCCGGCTACACAGACAATCGAATGTCGGCATGTCATGAAGTAATCTATGTACGTAAAAACTTTGCTGTAAGAATCGTCGGCTACACGACTGATGTTTGTAAACGATAATGAAAATGAAATGAGAATATAACTTCAAAATGTACTACGTCGGTTGAAAATATCTATCACGACTGTTCTGAAATGTCGAATTCAAAATGACTATCGTTACAATTTCGAAATGCCGAACTCATTATACTTGGGTTGATTGTTATATGACATGTCGTGATAGGATTTGAAAATATCACAAAATGTAGAATATTTAATTTTTACATTTTTTGTTCTGATTTCCAACCTCCTAACAAAGAGATAATACAGTAAAACTATGAAGGTAATGCAACTAATAAGATTTGTGTCAATTGTGGTGGTAGAAAGTGACAATTTTCGAAGAACTGAAGCCGAAACTAAGAAGAAGGCATAGATGAATGCTACTGAATTGGCTTACATTGCTCTTACTGAGAGAAGAAAGTAATTATTTATTGAGTTTTGAATTGGAATAGAAACATTTTGTCGAAACCGACAATCGAATTTCGGTATGTAATGAAATAATCCATCTACGTAAAAACTTTGCTATAAGAACCCTCCGGCTACACGACTGATGTTTGTAAATGATAATGAAAAGAAACTGTGAATATAACTTCAAAATATACTACGTCGGTTGAAAGTGTCTATCCTGACTATTTTGAAATGTCGAATTCAAAACGAGTATCCCGACAATTTCGAAATGTCGAATTCATTATACTTAGGTTGATTGTTGTATTACATGTCGTGATAGGACTTGAAAATATCACAGAGTGTAGAATGTTTAACTTTTACACTGTTTGTTCAAATTTTCAACCTCCTAACAAAGAGATAATGCAATCAAACTACAAAGGTGATGCAACTAATAAGATTTGTGACAATTGCGGTGGTAGGAAGATACATTTTCTAAGGAACTGAAGCCGGAATTAAGAAGGCAAAGACGAATGCTGCTGAATTTGCTTATATTGCTCTTACTGAGAGAAAGAATGTAATTATTTATTGAGTTTTGAATTGGAGCAGAAACATTCCGTCGACATCGACAATAGAACGTTGGCATGTCATGAAGTAATCTATGTACGTAAAAACTTTGCTGTAAGAACCATCGACTACACGACTGATGTTTGTAAACGATAATGAAAAGGAAATGAAAATGTAACTTCAAAATACACTACGTCGGTTGAAAATGTCTATCCCGACTGTTTTGAAATGTCAAATTCGAAATGACTATCCCGACAATTTCGAAATGCCGAACTCATTACACTTGGGTTGATTGTTGTATGATATGTAGTGATAGGATTTGAAAATATCACAAAATGTAGAATATTTAAATTTTACATTGTTCGTTCATATTTTCAACCTCCTAACAAAGAGATAATACAGTCAAACTACGAAGGTAATGCAACTAATAAGATTTGTGTCAATGGTGGTGGTAGGAAGTGACACTTTCCGAGAAACTGAAGCCGGAACTAAGAAGAAGGCAAAGACGAATGCTGCTGAAGTAGCTTACATTGCTCTTACTGAGAGAATGAAAGTAATTATTTATTGAGTTTTGAATTGGAACAGAAGCATTCCGTCGACACCGACAATCGAACTATCGGCATGTAATGAAGTAATATATCTACGTGAAAACTTTGATGTAAGAACCGTCGGCTACACAACTGATGTTTGTAAACGTTAATGAAAAGAAATGAAGAATATAATTTCAAAATATACTATGTCGGTTGAAAATGTATATCCCGACTTTTTTGAAATGTCCAATTCAAAATGACTATCTCGACAATTTCAAAATGTCGAATTCATTATATTTGGGTAGATTGTTGTATGACATGTCGTGATAGGATTTGAAAATATGATAAAATGTAGAACATTTAACTTTTACATTGTTTGTTCAGATTTTCAACCTCCTAACAAAGAGATAATGCAGTCAAACTACGAAGGTGATGTAACTAATAAGATTTGTGTCAATTGTGATGGTAGGAAGTGACACTTTTCGAGGACTTGAAAAAGGAACTAAGAAGAAGGCAAAGACAAATGCTGCTGAATAAGCTTACATTGCTCTTACTGAAAGAAAGAAAGTAATTATTTATTGAGTTTTTAATTGGAACAGAAACATTCCGTAGACACCAACAATCGAACATCAACATGTAATGAAGTAATCTATCTACTTAAAAAGTTTGCTGTATGAACCGTTGGCTACACGACTGATGTTTGTAAATGATAATGAAAAGAAAATGAGAATATAACTTCAAAATATACTACGTTGGTTGAAAGTGTCTATCCCGACTATTTTGAAATGTCGAATTCAAAATGACTACCCTGACAATTTCGAAATACCGAATTCATTATACTTAGGTTGATTGTTGTATTACATGTCGTGATAGGATTTGAAAATATCATGAAATGTAGAACGTTTAACTTTTACACTATTTGTTCAGATTCTCAACCTCCTATCAAAGAGATAATGCAGTCAAACTGCAAAGGTGATTCAACTAATAAGATTTGTGTATATTGTGGTGGTAGGAAGATACACTTTTGTATAAACTGAAGCCGGAACTAAGAAGATAAAGACGAATGCTGCTCAATTTGCTTACAATGCTCTTACTGAGGGAAAGAATGTAATTATTTATTGAGTTTTGAATTGGAGCATAAACATTCCGTCGACACAGACAATCGAATGTCGGCATGTCATGAAGTAATCTATGTACGTAAAAACTTTGTTGTAAGAATCGTCAGCTACACGACTGATGTTTGTAAACGATAATGAAAAGGAAATGAGAATATAACTTCAAAATATACAACGTCGGTTGAAAATATCCATCCCGACTGTTCTGAAATGTCGAATTCAAAATGATTATCCCGACAATTTCGAAATGTCGAACTCATTATACTTGGGTTGATTGTTGTATGACATGTCGTGATAGGATTTGAAAATATCACAAAATGTAGAATATTTAACTTTTACATTTTTTGTTCAGATTTCCAACCTCCTAACAAAGAGATAATACAGTAAAACTACGAAGGTAATGCAACTAATAAGATTTGTGTCAATTGTGGTGGTAGGAAGTGACAATTTTCGAAGAACTGAAGCCGAAACTAAGAAGAAGGCATAGATGAATTCTACTGAATTGGCTTACATTGCTCTTATTGAGAGAAGAAAGTAATTATTTATTGAGTTTTGAATTGGAATAGAAACATTTTGTCGACACCGACAATCGAATGTCAGTATGTAATGAAGTAATCTATCTACGTAAAAACTTTGCTGTAAGAACCCTCCGGCTACACGACTGATGTTTGTAAATGATAATAAAAAGAAAATGTGAATATAACTTCAAAATATACTACGTCGGTTGAAAGTGTCTATCCTGACTATTTTGAAATGTCGAATTCAAAATGACTATCCTGACAATTTCGAAATGCCGAATTCATTATACTTAGGTTGATTGTTGTATTACATGTCGTGATAGAATTTGAAAATATCACTGAATGTAGAATGTTTAACTTTTACACTGTTTGTTCAAATTTTCAACCTCCTAACAAAGAGATAATGCAATCAAACTACAAAGGTGATGCAAATAATAAGATTTGTGTCAATTGCGGTGGTAGGAAGATACACTTTCTAAGGAACTGAAGCCGGAAATAAGAAGGCAAAGACGAATGCTGCTGAATTTGTTTATATTGCTCTTACTGAGAGAAAGAATGTAATTATTTATTGAGTTTTGAATTGGAGCAGAAACATTCCGTCGACATCGACAATAGAACGTTGGCATGTCATGAAGTAATCTATGTACGTAAAAACTTTACTGTAAGAACCGTCGGCTACACGACTGATGTTTGTAAACGATAATGAAAAGGAAATGAAAATGTAACTTCAAAATACACTACGTCGGTTGAAAATGTCTATCCCGACTGTTTTGAAATGTCAAATTCAAAATGACTATCTCGACAATTTCGAAATGCCGAACTCATTACACTTGGGTTGATTGTTGTATGATATGTAGTGATAGGATTTGAAAATATCACAAAATGTAGAATATTTAAATTTTATATTGTTTGTTCAGATTTTCAACCTCCTAACAAAGAGATAATACAGTCAAACTACGAAGGTAATGCAACTAATAAGATCTGTGTCAATGGTGGTGGTAGGAAGTGACACTTTCCGAGAAACTGAAGCCGGAACTAAGAAGAAGGCAAAGACGAATGCTGCTGAAGTAGCTTACATTGCTCTTACTGAGGGAATGAAAGTAATTATTTATTGAGTTTTGAATTGGAACAGAAGCATTCCGTCGACACCGACAATCGAACTATCGGCATGTAATGAAGTAATATATCTACGTGAAAACTTTGCTGTAAGAACCGTCGGCTACACGACTGATGTTTTACTTAAAAATCATGTTCTGGTCTTTCAGAAAACTTATTATGTTTACCTTCTTGTTTCTCAAACTTGTATTTAAAAATCTATTCTAGAACTTTTATTTCATGTGCAGTCTCCCTCGTCCCATGTCATATACTCTTTGTAAGAGTTTTTTAGTTATTTCTTTGTCAAAGTAATTCCTCTATTTTTTTGCCTGATGATTCTTTGTAAATCTTATTTGGATCCTCACTGCCTTAATTCAATCTATTAATGCAAGCAATATGTGGCTATAATCTGCTAAAAGTAGCCTGAATTAATTAAAGCACAAATAAGGTTCAGTTTTGATTGGTTTTAATGTATTCTAACATGCACTCATAATTATTATTATTTTTTTCCTTTTCTTTTGGTATTATCTTTATTTTATCTAATTTCTGAATCTCAACAGGTTTATATCCTTCTTTCTATCAAATCATGTCCTGGTCTTTCTGAAAACTTATTATGTTTACCTCCTTGTATCTCAAGCTAGGATTAAAAAATCTGCTTTAGAGCTTTTATTTAATGTACAGTCTCCCTCAGCCCATGTGATATATTCTTTGTATGAGTTTTTTAGTTATTTCCTTGTCAAAGTAATTCCGCTATTTTTTCGCCTGATGATTTTGTGGATTACATGTGAATCTTATTTGGATCCTCAAATTTACAGTTTCAAAGCTGATGCACTGCCTTAATTCAATTATTAATGCATATAATATGTGGCTATAATCTGCTAAAAGTTGCCTGAATTAATTAAATGCATAAATAATGTTCAGTTTTGGTTGATTTTAATGTATTCTAACACGCACTCATAATTATTATTTTTTTCTTTTCCTCTAATAGTATCTTTATTATCTCAAATTTCTAAACCTCAATGGGTTTACATCCTTCTTTCTATCAAATTCTGTTTTGGTCTTTCTGAAAACTTATTATGTTTACCTCCTTGTATCTTAAGTTAGTATTAAAAAATCTGCTCTAAAGCTTTTATTTCATGTGCACTCTCCCTCATCCCACGTCATATATACTTTGTATGAGTTTTTAAGTTATTTTGTTGTCAAAGTAATTCCTCCATTTTTTCGCCTGATGATTCTGTGGATTACCTGTAAATCTTATTTGGATACTCAAATTTACAGTTTCAAAGCTGTTGCACTGCCTTAATTCAATCTATTAATGCTTGTAATATGTGGCTATAATCTACTAAAAATCATCTGAATCATAATTATTACTATTATTCTTTTCTTCTGATAGTATATTTATTATCTCTAATTTTTGAACCTCAATAGGTTTACATCCTTCTTTCTATCAAGTCCTGTCATGTTCTTTCTGAAAACTTATTGTGTTTATCTCCTTGTATCTCAAGCTAGCATTAAAAAAATCTGCACTAGAGCTTTTATTTCATGTTCAGTCTCCCTCATCCCATGTCATATACTCTTTGTATGAGTTTTTTAGTTATTTCCTTCTAATTTTAAGTTAATATTTATTTCTTGTAGAACAAAAGAGATTTGTCATTTTAAATAAATTACACAAATTATCAATAACTTCATTTTGTTTTAATCTCCAGAAAGCAAGATGGATGCTAAAAGACAGAAGACTTCATATTAGAATGTGACTGCTGATATGATTGGTCCATCTGCTCCTAATTTCTCACCTCATGCCCCATATTCACCTTCTACATATGGCTAGGGGTTAGATTGTTTGTTTTTACTTTGAAATGAACTTGCATATTTACAAAGGAAAAATGCCTAAGTGGGGTTAATGGATTGAGCCCAACCTTAAGACGAGATTGCTTGATTTAATTGATCCAATCCAATCCAATCAACATAATCAGTTGATATCGAGTCGGCCCATGTGCGACCTTCTTCATTATGTGTATGTAACGTGATTTGAGTCTATATATATAGGTGCTGGTCCATTGCCAAAACACACCAAGAAAAGAATCATTATATGCAATCATCAACACAATTATTTAAGAAGTGCAAAAACTATCTTAAATGAAATTGAAACACAAACTAAGAGAAATAAACAACAAAATAGGAAACTAAACTAAGCCTTATTTCAAATCAAAAAGTTCAAATCACATACACAAAGAAATTGGAATAATGCGATACATAGTGAATACTATCAATAGTCGTCTTAAGTGACATACATATAGCAGTTTTTTATTTGATGTATGATATAATAAAAAACTATCACATTAATGTATAAAATAACAAACAGCTACATATATGTCATGTACAAAATACTTCGGATAGTTTTCGCTATGAATAACATTGATCAAGAAATTGTATTGATCAAAAATTAGAGATGTGATTAGAATTGAGATGAGCCCGCAAAATGATACGACAATTATGGTTCAAAAGAAAAATAAAGGCAACAAATTCATCAAATTTTGTGTCTAGCCTGCTCAAATCTTCCAACGCTACTTCACTTCAATATGTATTATTTCATCCACAGAGGCACAATATATGTATTAATTAGGTCAAAGTTGTAAGTTGGTGCATTTTCCCGAAAAATTAAAAATGGAAAAGTTGTGTCTCTTGTTAAAATTAAGTCCATGTTTGATACATATTAAAATCGAATTTTTAATAAATTTTGATAAAAACTAATAAACGTGTGGTTGAAAAGTCGTGGATTCCATAAACTATGTGATTAAAATTAATTGTTGACTTTGATTTGAGATTTTAATTGAATTTAATCCAAACCAAACGTGGCTTAATATTCTAGTCTTCTCATTCTTACCTTTTTATAGCTCTGTCTACTTCACCAAGTCACATACGAACACCATCCAAAATTAGTTGGTTCCTACATTAAACCATTTACTCAATAAGATTTGATGCATTTCCTCCTTCAAACAAGGGTGTTTATTTACATTCTCTTATTATGTTTTCATATATTTTTTTTTTATTTTTTTTTATTTTTTGAAATAAGCATTGACATAAATGGAAATTATGGAATAGCAATATATTTCACCTTCGTCTGAGTAGTTACCAACTAAAGCCGCTGTTTTGACTGGACAATTTGTGGCAACAATCAAATTTATTGTACGAAATTTCTCCTTTGCTTTAAAAAAAAAAACACTCTACCATGAAATTTAGCAATGTAATTATTGGTTTTAATTGCATTCATGTTATGTAAATCCATTGTTCTGATTGGCCACTTTAATCAGTCGTTTAACATACGAGTAAATAAAGTTCCTTCTGAGTTTTGATGTGCACAAATCTATAATTTGAGGACTCATGACTGTGTTCCAATACTTGCACATGCACATTTTTCATAATTTTGTGGGCTTTTAAAAAGTTACAGAGAATTTTTGGAGAACTCCGTTGAAAGAATTTTGCTGAAGTGCCAGAAAAAATTTGACATAGGGGTTGACCGGCTCTCAAATTTGCACATGGGTCCCGCTTGAATTAAAAAATGCTAACCCTCCCATGTGTGTGTGTGTGTTCGGTCATCCTTTATGTCATCCGCTATGTTCGTGTAGCACGGTTCCTATTGAAAGGCTTTGAGAACCAATTTGGGATATCAGTCAAGCTTTATCGGTATGATATCTGTGGGTTTCTATTTGAAAATAATGTCTTTTATCCATCATTATTTATAATTATAAAGGTATATTATATCCAAAATTAGTATTTTGTCATGCGTGAATTGATTGGGTCATACAATTACATAGGAATTCTATGGTTTTTTTAAACAAAGGTTAAAAGATTAATCCTCTGTAATGTGCATAATTAATATTTTAGAAAAAGTAAACTGTAACCCCTGTGAATAATAGTGATTTTAATATGGTCTAATTTAGATATGTAACTCATATTTTGATGTTAGAATAACATTATGATCAATTTGATTTAAGTTTCGAAAGCTTTAATTTAATCATTAAAATAATTAATTTGGCATCTAATTATTTTTAAATTTTATATGAGCCCTCAAAATTTTAAGTTATTATAATGAATGCGGGTGAACGATGAATTTGGGATATATTCTATATTTGCTAAAATTTCACATGATTGTAATTAGTCGAAACAATATTTCTTTTGTAGAATATTTGATGTATTATATTTGAAAATTAGTTTATGGTATAATTAAGTTTTGACACGGTGTCTAGTTAATTTGGAGTACAGAGTTTGCAAATATTTTGCATTCAAGGCTTATTTTATTGAATTATTCTGCTCTTACAGAGGGTCGGTTCACAGATGTGTTACCGACCCTCACAATGAGGTGGGTCCCGAGCCGA
>CAIGRF010194600.1:26367-42200 GCA_903798235.1 Fraxinus ornus | reverse complement strand
CCGTTGCAAATTCTAAATAATTGCAATTAAGCCCCTGTTTAATACACATTAAAATTTTCATTTTCATTTTTCTGTTCATTTTCAATCACACATTTTTCAATAAAATAATATTTTTTATCACATCAATAACTTTTCCTTCTTTTTCAACTACACATTCTCCTTCAATCTACTATTCCAGAATACATTCTTCCAAAATAATGTGGCTCAAACACACCCTAAGTCTCTAAACTTTGCAAATGTTGGTTTTTGCTCACAAACTTGTGATTTTCTTACGCTTTTCCGCTAGCTGGTTGCTAGCCTCCCACTTGAAATCTCAAAAATTTCATTCGCTCACACACCATATCTCCACAATTAAGTTTGGCATTGCTTTTATATAAAACAATTAAAAGTTAAAATTGTTAATCATTTTCACTGGCAGAGACACACTTTTCTTCGTCTATCAAACTACGTTATTGATATCTTTACAGTTTTTCTTTGACATAATTACTACGTATGTTGAAGACTAGACATGATAATTTGAAAATGAGAGATACCGTCATTTAACACATTCATATTAGTTTAGAGGCACGAATCACAACCAACATCCACTGATCTTTCTTTCTTTATTTTATTTACTTGTTCATCCAAATTAAATATTCTACAATCTTATAATGTGATATAGAATAGAGTTATATTCACCAGTGGCGGACCCAGCACTTGGCCAGCCCCGACGGCCGCCCATGCTGGGTCCGCCGAAAGTTGCAGGTAGTCGCCGTAGAATTGCCGTCTGTGACTCAGAAGAAGAAGAAGCTGGAAAAAAAAAAAAAATTCCCCCGTTTTCTGATTGTGTCATTTTTGGGCCATATTTAAAAAAAAAAAACCCAAAGCCCAATTAACCGGTCACAATTTAGCCCACATTCCACAGACCACAACAAAAACAATTCAACCAAAATACCAAATCCAATTCGTAGAGAAGGGGAGGCGAGTGACGAGCGAAGAGGGCGAAATCGAAATTCCTGTGGGCTGTCAGCTGTGAGTCTTTGACTGTGGTCGGTTGAGGTTGGTCGGTGGACGCCTGTATGGACAGAAGGTGCGATGGAGGAGGCTGCCGACTGGAGTTTCGAAATCAAAGCCCGAAGGTATTAGCTAAGCTGCTAAAAAATCTTGACATGGTAAATTTGAAATCTATTTCCTATTTGTAATTGCTACTTGCTAAATGCTAGTACTTGTGAGATGTGAATTAGATTTTGCTATGAATTTATGATTTAGGATTTCTGATTTTTTGGGTCACCGTAAGTTGCCATATGATAAATTTGAAATCTATTTCCTATTTGTAATTGCTAAATGCTGGCTTGTGAGTTGTGAACTGGATATTGCTATGAATTTCTGATTTTCTGAGTCATTGCCTCTGCTTGTCTGCGGTCTGCCTCACTCGTGCATTCTGTTTGTTTATTATTTATTTTTTTTTTGTAAATTTGTGATTTTCGAATTATACTAATGAGAATTTATGTTATATTATTGTTTATGATTTATAATTCTGAAATGTGTAATGTGAATTGTGATTTGGGAATTTAACGTTTTAGGAAATTAGGGATAAGTGAAAAAAATAAACGATTTCGCTCTAACGATTGTGGATTGTCAACGTTGACCGGTCAACGTCTGTCCAGGCTGAGTTTCAAGGCTGGGTCCGCCACTGTGTACAAGGATGAGGTCGAGATGACTCCCTGACTAGCAGTTCTTGATCGTGCTTTCCCTTCTCCAACAGTAGTTACATAGGTGTTATACATAACCTTATGGTTTTTGTTAACATGAGATCTCAGGACTTTGGAATAAATGAACGTACAACCTTTACTTTTGTTAATTGAACTCACTTTCAGAATACCCTGTATGAAATTTGTAGCATGTTTTTAGTCTGATTTCAACGTAATTATTATAATTTAAATTGCAATGAATATGAGTGTTAAAGAATGATCCCCATTATGCCAAACTCGTTGCAAAAAAAAAAGTAATAAATAATAATAAAAAAAAAATTCAAATTCAGCGCATGATCTCCGAAATTACTTAAAGACGTTGAAGATAGACTCGACACAGTTAAAAAATAAATAAAGATGAAATGTTATGAAATATTCAACCGTTGTATGCTAATTTTCACTTAGCTATTAGATAAACAAAGTCCTGCCATGAATTGATGTTATTGTTAAGTTATTCAAATTAAGGTCAGTATGATATTTGACTTTTTAAATTTTACAGAATATTTTTGAGTTTCATTTTCATATACAATAAAATATCCCTTTAGCTGCTCACCTATAGGTTATCTTAATTCGTAGATAGAACTCATTTATTCAATATTTTGGACATTTCTTTATTAAAATATATGCTGTTGACAGAAAGTAAAACATACAGAGATTAAATAATTGAAAACGAAGATTTTTTGGCCGGAGCCCTAGATGTTCGGTGACCCGTTTAACACTTATTTTCATGTTGAGCGTCCATATAAAATAGATTAAAATTGTGTATGTTTCTGCTGGAAAGCATAGTTCCTACCGTTAGTTTCAAAATGTAGCCGTAGTTTTTGACTTGTTCTCTCAGGGCTGGGTCCCATTCTTTGAAAATAACGTACTGAAAATTGATTTTTTTGTGAAAACAAATCCCCACAAGACAGGGCTAAAGCTCGATTGCACTATTATACAACCAAAAACGGCAACGAAGATACAAGACTGTTCAATATTAGAACATATATAGTCTACCGAAAACTTATCTTTCACTCACTCTAAAGATTGAAGGCTCATTTCACCAAGAACACTCAAAACCATCAAACCCTAAACTGAAGTTATACTAAATAGAAAGATCACTCAAAATCCTTCACACAAATCACTCAGATTTCAAGTATAACACAAGGATTACAAGATTTATAGCCTCAAATGAGGTTTTCAAGTAGAGTAAAGCACCATAATGAACAACCCATCAAAGGGTTATTTTCTCTCTCAAAACGAAAACCAAATGCAGAGTTTTCAGCCAAATGAAGAGACGCAGCCGGGGTTAAATGATAGAACCATCCAAAGTAGCATTCAATGACCAAAAGCAAGCCAAGTGTTACCATCTAATTAAACTCGTTTTTTAAAAAGAGTCAAGTCATTTTTTAAGTGAAACTTTAGTTATGCCAAATTTTGGGAGCATCCAGGGTTCGAGTCCTCGACAGTAAATAATCATATTGGTACACATAGGTACATACAAACATAATATACTTGGTTTGTCAACTATGGAATGGAACAAAAAACAAATGAAAGAAAAAGAAGAATATCTACCAACTGACAGACATTACAAGAATGTAATTTTTACGTTGAAGCAATAAGCAAACCTAGACCAATCATGTATAAAATGTCCACTGTTATATTGACAATTAATGCCGAATTTGTCTTCCCCCTCCCATTTGTATGTCAACTCTTTACCAATAGATTTGGTAGGGGAATCAAAACTTCCACTAGGCCTTGGTGGAGATATAAAAATCCCACCTAGAGATGGTATGTGTATATATATTTATTTATTCCCTTTCATGTCACCTTAGCTCTTAGCAAAGTTGTTTTCTAGTCCAACTTGCAGGGACCCAATTTTTATTAACATATTAGTAACAATCACCAATTTCAAACTTAAAACCTCACTGACGAAGCTATTTAACAAATTATTTTGATCGGTTCAAAAGCTTATGACTACTTCTAAGTTCAAACTTACTTGTAAACCACTTGTCCAAAAACTTAAGCGGAAAGATTACATTTATTTATTTAAACTTTGTCTTCAACACAAGCCTCGCATGTGTATCAAGTGTAGGCTGGACTCATTTTTCGCATGTGTAAGGGCTTTCGATCAATGGATAAAAGTGACTCTAGGGATAGCAGGCTTATCTTCTCCTAACCCTGATTTTTTCGCATGTTCCTTTTTCATTCCGTTTAACATTCTTTTGAGTCCCTGTGTTTAATTTAATTGAAGCAATAACAATAATAAAATTTCATCCCACTAGCCCCCCATTGCCAGTATAAACATTTACTAATTGTCCATTAGAGAAGCTGTTGATCCCCTTTGTTAGTATATACATTTACTAATCGTCCATTGGAGATGCTGTTGATCCCCATTTCATTCGCCTCACTTAGTTGTGTCTTCTTGTCTGTAAACTCCTTTGGACCAACTTCTTCCTCAGTTTATGAATATATGTTGGAAGTTGGAATAGACATTTTAGCATCTTCTTGTTGTTGTTTAACCTGCAGATGGCTCGGAGAACAGTATATTTCATAGCAATATTTCTTGCTCTTTCATCGTGTTTGTCTGCTCGACTTGCTTATGGACAAATCACAGATCCCCTGGAAGGTTTTCTGTTTGCTATTCTTGTCTTCACTAATCAATCCTCTTTTTTGTATATGCTTGTAGAATCTTGCCTGCATACATATATACTGTAGATATAACAAGTGAGTTTTAATCTATCACTGTGCCTACTGTAGTTTCCGCTTTACTAGCAGTTCGTAGCCAACTAACCGACCCCTGGAAAAATCTGGAAAATTGGGATAAGATGAAAGACCCGTGCGCCTCGAATTGGACTGGTGTGAAATGCTACACAAACAAAAGTGATGGTTATAAGCATGTTCAAGAATTGTACGCACTTCACTATTTAATGCTTCTTTCCAATGTTTTACCTTCCTTTTACATAGAACATTGTGACAGTAGTTCACCAATTTGCATACGATGGAAAACTGTTTCCTGGATTATTTGTTTGTCTACCTTCTTATCGTCCACTCAAGTTGCATAATATTAACTAGGACTTGGTGATTAAGCTTATGGTGCTTTTGAAAAATACCTTTTTCCCTTCACTTGGTTATGTAGGCGCTTGATGCATTATAACCTCTCCGGTATATTAGCTCCTGAGCTTGGTCAGCTAGTTCATATGAAAAGATTGTGAGTCTCCCCAGATTTGCACATCTTCTATTGTATTATGTATTGGGGGATTTTCGATATCAGGGTTCTTCACTTTGATGTCAGGGACTTTATGTGGAACAATATCAGTGGCAGCGTTCCGAAGGAGATTGGCACCATTACTGCTCTTGAGCACCTGTAAGCAGATTGTCAAGATTTTAGATACCTTTTACTCTGCTAAATGAATTCCTTGATTATTGAATGGTTTTCAAGATTTTAAATGATGAATAATGTAATTTTTTATCCAATCAACAGGTAGCAGAAACTGGTATATGGTATGGTGTTTTATGAAGTCTTTTAGATGAGAATAAAACAAACTAGGCCTTTTGTTCAATAAATCTGGGGTTGGCTACATGAGTCTTTTTTCAACACTCTATTCAATTCATCTACGTCTTTTATAATAAATGCAATCAAACAAATCTTAAGGAGTAACGCTATTTGCAGTCACTCACTATCATAGTCACCCTACGTCGCATACATGTAGCGATTAGTGTTTTGATGCATTAATATGGTAGTTTTATTGCCTTATGCATCAAATTATTAACAGTCACATGCATGTCACGTAGGGGCGACTACAGTATTGAATAGCATTATTTGATCTTAAGAAGAAAACTTCTATTTCTAATGGATAGTCAGAGCTTTTAGACGGCAATTCTTAGTCTAGCCGACCAACTACTCCAGTCTTCCCAGCTACACTATGAGAATCTTTAACAACTCTTGTTCTATATTGCAGGCTTCTGAGTGGAAATCAACTATCGGGGCCATTACCCGATGAACTTGGTTATCTTCCAAACTTGAATAAATTTCAGTTGGACCTGAACCAGTTATCTGGATCAATCCCAAAATCATTTGTAAACTTGCCCAAAGTTCAACATTTGTGCGTTTTTCGTAGAACCAAGTGCCTTTATAGTTATAGAACATTTAGGCATATTTTAACATCAATATCAAAATGCAGCCACATGAACAACAATTCATTTAGTGGGCAGCTTCCTCCTGAGTTTTCGGCCCTTCCTCTTCTTAAACACTTGTAAGTTTCATGTTTTAAATTGAAATGATGTACTAGTTTTGGCTCTAAAGTACGAATACTCTGAATAGGTGCAGACCATAGTTGTTATGTTCTACACTTTAATATGTGATCTATGACAGTCTATTGGATAACAACAAGTTAACAGGATATCTCCCACCAGAGTATTCAGAAATGCAGAACTTGACAATTCTGTATGTTCCGATTTTAAAACTTTCAGTTTTTTCCAGTCCAAGGACTGGTCATTCTATCAGATAAATCTTTTTTCCCTTTAATAATTTGTCATTCCTTCTCCTTGCCCTCCTCTACGTATTGCAGTCAGCTTAACAATAATAACTTTCAGGGGAATGTGATTCCCGACACCTATGGAAACATGTCCAAGCTCATAAAATTGTAAGTCCTTTATCTTCGTTTCTTTTTTTCTCATCAACTTGGCACGTCATAAAATTTGACTCTATTTTAGACCTGAAACTTTGATGATCACGTATTTACTTGTATATGGAAGGAAGAGATGACAATATATTTGCATTCATAAAATAGTAATTCATTTTCATTCAAGCAGGAGTCTAAGGAATTGTAATCTGCAAGGAAAAGTACCTGATCTCAGCGGCATACGAACCCTTCTCTACTTGTACGTATATAAGGTCCATTTAGAAAATCAGTCACAATGTGACATGATATCAGTGCAAGTCTTGCAGTGATGTGAAAAAAATAAACCTGGCCTGTTTTGTTCTTGAATATAATTGTTCTCTTCCCGTTACAGAGATCTTAGCAAGAATCAACTTACTGGAAACATACCCGTAAACAGACTTTCTGACAATATCACAACCATGTAAGTAACATTCTGTATGCTGCCATTATGAGATATTATAGCACTTTATGCTAATACGTCGCTTCATTGTATGACATTTTTCCAGTAATCTGTCAAAAAATCAGCTTAACGGATCTATTCCCTCCAATTTCTCTGGACTTCCTCATCTCCAGAAACTGTAAAGAATTGAAGCTTTTTAGACTTTTTTCCGTCCTCAAGATTGTTGATTTTTCTCATTAGTCTTGTGCTTGAGAATAATGGGTTTTTTTTCCATAGGAGGTTGAATAATAATTCGCTGAGCGGATCTGTTCCATCTACCATTTGGAAGGATAGAACTTTTACTTCTGACTCAAAACTTGAAATGTAAGTTTTGATAACATCAATTTTTCTGTCTGCACAAAACACGTCTTCTCAATTGTCAAATTTGATATGCTTAGTAATTTAAAAACTTATCTTGAAAAGCACATTATATCTCTCTTTCGCACCCCTTATTCGAATAATCAATCTCATCACAGCATGTAATTATTTCTGTAAACAAAAATGCCGCTATCTATGCTTTTCTGACGAAGGTATCTAAGTTTACTTAATCTGGAATATCACTTTGCAGAAATTTTCAAGACAATCTACTTTCGGATATTTCTGGTGTCCTGGAAGTCCCTCCAAATGTGACATTAATGTTAGTCTCTATTTGTATATATTATCATTATCAGTTATAACCTATATTAGTTCCTCTGTTCCTCAAGCAACTAAAAATGGAAACAGGAACAAATTTGTTAGTAGCAGAAGAACAATGGTTACAAAATCCTATGACATTCTGATGAATCCCAAATGTTTGAATTCCAGGCTTCATGGAAATCCTGTTTGTCAAAATGCAACTCGAAGGAACATCGGTCTTCTTTGTGGGTCTGATAACGGAGATGAAAATACAGCCACCATCGTGAACAAGCCAGTTCTAACTTGTCCATCTTCTTGTCCTACTTACTACGAATATATCCCAGGATTACCGGATAAATGCTTTTGTGCAATACCTTTTGGGGTTGGACTCCGGCTGAGAAGTCCTAGCATATCCGACTTTCCTCCATACCGAGATCAATTCAACGAGTTCATAACAGGAAATGTTAAGTTGTATCCTTATCAGCTTTTCATTGACTCACTAGCTTGGGAAGAGGGTCCAAGGCTAAGAATGTTCTTGAAGTTCTTCCCTCAGTTAACCAATGATTCTCATACATTTAACGATAGTGAGATTCAACGGATTGCAGACATATTTGCTACCTTCGCTATACCTGGGAATGATACATTTGGCCCTTATGATCTGCTTAATTTTACTGTCAGTGGACCTTATTTGTACGGTAAGCCAATTTTTACTGATACTTCTCAGTTAAAGCAATCTTTGCTCTAAAGTTGGATTGAATTGAAAAATTCTTGTTACTGTAGTCCCACTCCCATCATTAAAGGGTAAAGGAATAAGCAAAGGCGCCTTGGCTGGAATTGTGTTGGGATCCATCTTCTGTGCCAGCATGGTACTTTTAGGTGTCGTACTTTTATTCTTAAAGAAGCATCAGCAGCTCCCACCCAATGCTGTGAAAGATAAATCATGTGAGTCGCGCTTTATTATTCTCATTAACAGTTCTTTTATTTATTGAGTTACATTATACATGATTTCGGTCCATACTTCTTGTTTGTTTGTTAGTCGGAAAAGTTACAATAATAATGGATGGAGTGAAGGCATTCGGCTTTAAAGAGTTGCAAGCAGCTACAAGCAGATTTAGCATTGCTACTCAAGTTGGCGAAGGAGGATACGGAAAGGTCTTTAAAGGTACTTTAGCAGATGGCACAGTTGTCGCCATAAAGCGTGCGCAACAAGGTTCTTTGCAGGGTGACAAAGAGTTCTACACCGAGATAGAAATGTTGTCCCGTTTACATCACAGAAATCTGGTTTCATTAGTCGGATATTGTGATGAGGACGAGGAACAGGTACAATTCAATCTCAAATATATCTCACCGTATATCAGTACTTGTTCATTCAGTTCACAAAAAATCGGATTATAGTGTTATTAAACTTGGGAGTGAACTTACGTTGATCAGTTCATGAAATGAACTTCATCTAATATTAGTTTATTCCTTCTCGTCTTGTTTGTGCATACAGATGTTGGTGTATGAGTTCATGCCAAATGGCTCATTACATGACCTCCTATCTGGTAAGGATCCATTCTTCTTATTGCCTGTGCTTCTACTCAATCTTGTTTATTCAGTTACTCAATTTCTTGGTGAATCTAGACCCTAAATTTATGTTTTCAAGTAAAAATTTCGCTCGTGTTAACAGCTAGATATAGATCACCTCTAAGTTTTGCGACAAGATTGCATATTGCACTAGGTTCGGCAAGAGGCATTCTTTACCTCCATACAGAAGCTGATCCTCCTATCATTCATCGCGATATCAAGGCAAACAACATATTGTTGGACTCCAAGTGGACAGCCAAAGTATCTGATTTTGGAATCTCGAGGCTTGCACCAGTATCAGATGGAAAAGGAGTTACAGAAGCACACATCTCCACCAATGTGAAAGGAACACCGGTAAGATGAACTCTACCTATGCATTCAGGGACTTCATAAAAAATTTAAAATGAGCAGACCAAATGGTTCGTACCCAGTAAATATTGGGCTGTCTACAAGAACTTTATTTTTGCCACTGCACTAGGTTTCATGTCATAAGTTCGTCAAAAAAGTTTATCCTAGATGTGAAGCTACTAAAACCCTCCTTTACCTGGCTTTGGACCGACTGAAAAACAATAATTTGTTTCTAACTCAATGAGATCCTTTGAGAGAGCAACACAAGAGGATCACTACGAGATTGATGGAATGATGTTCAAGCGATAAATTGTTTAGACAGTTTCAATATTCTTCATGGACGTCATTCTCTTAAAAATTCTACTAAAGCATTGGACTCATCAACAAAAAGAAGTACAGTACAGAAGTAATTTTAACATGACCATAATTACTAGAGGGTTTCAAGCATAGTTATTTGAGGGATTGTATCTTAGAAATTTACTCGATGAAACTTTCAAGCTGCATATCTAGGTTGATTAGTTTCTCTTACCGTCCTGGTAACAACAATTATTTTAGCATTCTGTTTTCATATCCCTTTGGTATTAAAACAATGTTATATGCAGGGTTATCTTGATCCAGAATACTTTTTGACCCACAAGTTAACGGAGAGAAGCGATGTTTATAGCCTTGGTGTAGTATTTCTAGAACTCTTAACAGGGATGCAGCCTATATCTCATGGAAGGAACCTTGTGAGAGAGGTATCTCTGGATTTCATTATGCTATCATATAAACTCTACTGAGGATTTCATAATAAACTTTTCCCTATATTCATTTTTAAGATCATATGCTTGCTTGATGGGATGAATGAGAAAGTTCATACAGTAGATTTATGAATTTCTGACTTGTGTGAACAAGCATTACAAGCATTCAAGTTCTTGCTTTGTCTTTTATCACATCATCTCATTAATTTCCACAATATGTACTTACAGGTTAACATAGCATGTCAATCTGGAACGATGTTTTCCCTCATAGACGAGAGTATGGGGCCATATCCTTCAGACTGTATAAAGAAATTTATGCAATTGGCCATCAGGTGTTCCCAAGATGAAACAAAGGATAGACCTTCTATGTTGGAAGTGGTGAGAGAGCTCGAAAACATATCTTCAGCGCTTCCAGAATGTGACAACGCTGCATTGGAGTTAAACTTAAATTACGTAACTTCTGAATCCTCACCCTCGGCTTCAGCCCCATCTTCTTCAGTCTACCCTAAAACTCATACTTATGTCTCCAACAATCTCCCTGGAAGTAACCTTGTTAGTGGCTTCTTCCCTACCATCAAGCCTCGTTGATCAGTTCAATAAGGATCATAGATCAGTTGCACTCTTTCAAACAGTGATTGATTAAAAGTCTGTATTTCTTTTCATATACTTCAAATTTGTCCATATGGTTCTTAGCCTGTAAATTTTAACAATGCCGCCGGGTTAAAGAAAATGCTTGCTTTAATTTTAGGTTTATTTTGTCCTGTCTACTTTCATTTGAAGAAACCTGAATGGCACTGCCCTTCAAAAGTGATATCCAATGTTTTTAACATCATATAGATGTTTAAGGATGGTATTCCTCTTACTATATGGCCTCAACAAAATTCCCATTAGTGTTTTTAAATTTAGAATAATACTTCATTTTAGGCCGTGTTTTCATCTTTTTACCTAAATAATGTCATTATACACTAGCATTCTCACACTCACATTTCCCATAAGATTTTAGGTTATAGAACCCCATTGTTTGGCCCCCAACATCACTGGAAGCTTCTACACTCTTGGCTTTTCAATAAGAATTCTATATATAGACATGTTTTCATCTTTTTACCTAAATTGACTGTGTCATTTAACCACTAGCATTCTCACACTCAACATTTCCCATAAAATTTTAGGTTATCGAACCACGTTGCTTGGCCTCCAACATAACTGGAAGCTTCTACACTCTTGGCTTTCCATAAGAGTTCTATATAGTGTTAGAAATAACATCAAAATGCTGCTTCATGTAAGTCTTTCGCATCAATTTATAATCTCGTGGTGAGATCAGATTATTGTCATGTCCTATCAATGCAAGAATTCAAACCCAAGTACGAATTGATAGGTTATGGATCAAATAATGACAAAAGGGAGATTACTTGGAAGTAGGCTCGCTTTGCAATTCACCAGCCTCATCCACCAGCTTCTCTTTCTCTTCGGCTGATCCTTCATCAATAGTACCTGCCTCATTTTGATCAACACTCTGTGATCCCGTCAACCTCGCCAATATCACAAATGACATTCCTCCAAGAATATTGTTCAAGCATCTTAAAACCACGACCGAGGACTTAAATACCACTGGTGAAACTCCCTTGGCTAGCAAAAACTCAATCCCATTCAAAGACTGGTATCTAAAATTACTGCTGAGACCCATGTGAATGGACCAAGTAATAGCATTCAAAACCGTTGGTGGAGGCTTATTCAGTGTCTTGAAATTCAGATCCATCTTCTTCTTCATCATTATCAACCCGTTGGAAAGAGCAGTTCCAAAAAGCCCAGCAGTAAATCCAACGGCAGCGAACAAAGTCCCTTTGTATACAAATGTACCAAGCCTGTTCAAAAGACTGTAAGCCCCTGGCTCGAACATGTGGCTCGTAGGAGAACCCGCGAAGATTGCAGGAAGACTCTGGCTCGATGTAGAGATAGTTGGAGCCAAGAGATACATGAGAACAAAATTCATAATTGAACCAACAACAAGAGTAGAAAACACAAAATCAAGCTCATTGAGACCAAAATTGGGACGTGATGCCATATCGCCAAGAACGCAAGAGCTAACACCAACTAACTCCTCCATAAGAACCTTAAAAGGGAATTGTGGATCTGCCAAAACCCTCGACCTCCACCCATTCACAAAAGCCCCAATTGGTCCAAAAACATCCCACAAAGACTTGGATTCATCCGAGTCACCACCATGATACCAACCTCCATTACCACTATATCCACCACTACCACCGCCCTGTCCAACACCAGTAACACCACCACCACCAGCACAGGGAATATAAACTTTGGCCGTCAAATTTGGGCTTAACTCTTTACTTTCAGTGCAAAGGGAAAGGATGCTCGGGAAAGGATTGTCTGCAAATCTGGGGGTGAAATTGGAAAAATGTCGATAGTGGCCGGTAAGTGGAGAGTACCGGAGTTGGATCATAGTCGCCATATTTTCCGGCGAAGATAATTAAAAGATCTATGGAGTCTCAGTCGATTACCAAATGTAATTCTGAAACAACAAAACTAAGCTGAATAAATTCCTTCAAAATCAAAACAACGATAACAAAAATTGAGAAAGATTACATTTTTTTTTTTGTAAACAACCATATTTGCAGAAACAAGAATCTTACGATCGAAAATCGAAATAACATGGAACAGCATCTTGAAAATATACCTGTATTGTGCGGGCAGGAAATAACAAACAGACAAAATGCACGAGGGCAGCAATAGACGAATGTGAATATGTGATAGTGATTTAGTACTATAATATTGTTGGGGACGTTGACATTGCGGTCCCCTAAACTTTACCCCATATATCACATTACTCTTTAATCGAACTTGTTTAGCCTTCAAATCTTCAAACTACGCATTTAAGCCAATAAAAATGAAATCCATACACGTAATGCCAGTTTTTTGGCCACACGACAACTTATTTGAAATTTATTTTTGTCATTTCACTTCATTTCCCTTTATTATACCACTAGTAGAAGTGGCAAAGCCCACAAAAAGTTTTTTGGCCACATGACAACTTATTTGAAAGTTATTTTTTTTCATTTCACTTCATTTCCCTCTATTATACCTAGTGGTGGCAAAAAAGCTCGTCGATTCGGACGGCTCGGGCTCGACCCGTAAAAAGTCCGAGCCGGTCTCGGCTCGAGCTCGGTTACACCGAGCCAAGGCCCAGGCCGAGCCCCATTTTGGGGCATCGGCCCGGGCGAGCCGGCCAATTAAAAAAAAAAATTATGGCAGGTTTGGAAAGCTGCCTTGAGATTTTTATTTAAAAAAAATTTCAAAAAATCGAGCCGGCTCGGCCCGCAAAGGCTCGAGCCAAAAGCTCGGGCCGAGCCTCAATTTTTTTGGCCGGGCTCGGCTCGAGCCAAATGAGCTCGAGCTTTTTTTTTCGACTCGACTCGTTGCCACCACTAATTATACCACTAGTAGAAGTGGCAAAGTCCACAAAAACAAAGAGGCATCAAGTCCTAAAAATGAGCATGTAGGCCAAACTGAAGTGAAATGAATAAAAATATAGCCCTGTTTCGCAATCATTATTTGGGTAAAATGAAACTTAAAATAGTGATTTTTTTGAAAAATGTGTGAGTTTAGAATAAAAATTTGGATTTACATATAAAATATTTTATTATATGAATGTATGGTTAAAAATGAGTACGTAGACAAAAAACTTTTGAAAGCGAATGTCATTCAAGGGCATAGTTCAATCACATGGAACAAAGGCACATGCCCAGTCAGAACAAAAATGCCTTGTTAGAATTATTTTTGTTTGGTTTTTTCTGGTTGTTTTTTATCAGATTTTTTGCCCAAACACACACCAAAGTTCTGATACCATTTGTAAGATTTTGGTGCTCCAATAACTAATTTTCGAGCTCAGAAAAACAACCAAAACAACACCAATCTACCAAAATGCTCGACCCAACAACCCTCTACACATTGGTTGCCTCTTTCTGCCCTCTTCGGTTGCTCTCTCTTTAGTACCCACAAAAGACACTAGGTGGTGACTACAATGGAGAAGAAATAAGGTGAACAACAATGGTGGAATCTCTCCAATTCTCCCAAACCCGGCTACCCCCCTTTCTCACATTTTCTCTTCACTTGTAGCGCACACAAAATGGTTAGGTTTCTACCATATATTAAACGGCTAGGTTTTGGTCACTCCTATGGGGCCAAGACTCACTCATAATGGGCCAAGTTAATGGGCTAATAACCAAATCCATCCATTACGATGTGCGTCGGTCACAAGTCGACCGGCGCGTAGACCATCTTCCGGCGAGGTGGTCTTCAGGCAGTTTTTCAGGGACATCGAGACGGACCGTGCGGTGTTGTCATATTTCAATTTCGATCATTACAATGAAAGTTGGACATTTTGCCCTTGGACGCTCGGGTGCCGGGTGCCGTTTCATGTTGACGGAAGCTTTAGGGTGGATTGCGGTAGTCCTAAAGTGGTGAATTCATAGTTCTCGATATTTACGGACCTTCAGACGTGGTATCGTGTTCTTTGTCTTTTATTATTACAGTTAAAATTATTGTGTATGATAGTTTATTTTTCTCATTAGAAGTCATCGTATGGGGTGACGTTAGGTTTGGGGTTACCATAAAGGGGTAACCATTGCCTGTTGCTAGACCTAGGCATTACTTGTTAATTATTTGCCTTAAATTCTTTGTGAATTAGTTGTTCAATGAAAAATGTGTGATATTTTAATTTAGCAAAATGAAAAAGTTTTTTCAAAAAAAAAAAACTTATGATGGCAAATGTAGGTCTAAAGTAAGTGCGAAAAACTAAGATGTGTTTTAACTGCAGTAATTTGAACATGATTGAAATAGACTGTCCCAGAAATGATAATAAAAGGTAAGTTGAGGAGAGTGGTGAGGTGAATGCGGACATTGGGTCGAGTGATGACCTTAGTGAAGTTTATTGAGAGTAAGTCTAGTAACTGCATGTGCATCCG
Organism: Fraxinus ornus; assembly: GCA_903798235.1. Classification (NCBI taxonomy): domain Eukaryota; kingdom Viridiplantae; phylum Streptophyta; class Magnoliopsida; order Lamiales; family Oleaceae; genus Fraxinus; species Fraxinus ornus. The sequence goes on along the minus strand of CAIGRF010194600.1, from coordinate 27,140 downwards.
TCTGTAATCCTTTCTGCATGTGTGTGATTCCTCAATGTAGTTGCATGACTATATGTGCATTGTTCAATGTGTTTGATATGTGCATTGGCATGAATTTGAGTGATCTTATTACTTGGTGTAATTGTTTGCATGCATGGTGGATTGAGATCTATGTCGTACTCCGTTTTGCTCTATGAGTGGTATGTGAGAGTGTGGTAGTGAAAAGGAAGAAGGAAGCCATTTTCTCCTTCATCTTTGTGAGTCTGTGTGGTTTGTGAGGTAGCCTGTAAGGGTTCTCTTCGTGAGTGTCACCCCCACCCTTCCCTTTGTGGTATTAATCATCTGTGGATTCTTTGAGCGTTGGTGAATGGAGTAACATTGTGGTGCGTGGGTCAATTTAAATTTTGAGCCCTAACCTTTGTGGTCGTCGAAAGGTATTGATTTTCCATAGTAGGTTTGTGATGCATTTTCTATGTGTTGTGTGTCTTTTGGTAAGGTGAAGTATAGATGTCTAGGGGTACATTTGTGATTTTGTATCGTGGGATGTGGAGTGTAACATTTAGATCTCGGTGGAGAGGTGATCAAATATTGGAATCCTCTATCTGTAAGAGACCCTGATCAGGTGAAGTACGAGAGGTGCACTTCTATCACTTCTATTAGGTGGAGACCTATTATCCACTTAGGTTGGAGAAGTGATGTAGAGATAGAGGATTATCCCGAGAACTTAGGATCTATAGAGACTTACCAGTTAGACATGAGTTTGTTTGAGTGATTAGTCTAGTGAGCATGGTGGG
>CAIGRF010194600.1:5005-17128 GCA_903798235.1 Fraxinus ornus | reverse complement strand
TTTTTTTTTTTTTTTTATAATAGGATTTTAGCCTTTTTAAAAAAAATAATAATTTAGGGCTAGCCCACGAGCCGAGCAGGCTCGGCTCGCCTAGCGAGCCCCCTGCTCGGCTCGGGCTCGGGCTCGAGCCCGTCTTTTTGACAAGCCCGAGCCGAGCCGGCTCGGCTCGTTTGCCACCACTAGAATGGATGATGAAATAAGTATTATTATTATTTTATTCTTTTTGAAATTCTATTTAAAGTCAAGTCACTATCACGTATTATGATTAGAACTATCTCTTTGTTGTGATGGGTATTTTTGTACACACAACCTTGTGATTTGTTTACTAGAAATTCATTTTCTATCAAATGTGATAAATACAATTTTTCATCCCAATTTTACCATGACACAAACACTATAGTTTTTAATTATAAATAGTGTGTCAATGTCCTACAATTCCCTATCACAGAATTTTACATAGCAGTTTTTATATATAGCAGCTGTAAATCTTAAGTACATTTTTTTTATTTATCAAAATCTCGTTTGATCAATCAAGGTAAGATACTCTTGTGCAAGTGATTTGTTTCCTTACTTTTATATTCAGTAATTTATGCATGAGTTGCTAGTGGACCTTTGGGTTCTTTATTAAGAGAGATAAGAAATCCTACAGGATTTATGATGACCTAAGATGGGTGTGTCGCTTAGTCACCGATATACTCCATAAAAGAAGAGTGGTATGAAGTGTTATTTTATTGTATATAATTGTGTATGAAAACTGTAAGTATCTTGCTGGGTGTTTTTAAAAATACTCACTCTTACAAAATTTTACAGGTTAGTCCGGATCGATTGGAGCTATGGCGGAATGGTGCAGCGGAATGCCAAAGGTGATCGAATAGATAAAATATTTAGTTCATTTTTTTCCTTTAAATTATTAGTCAATTTTATTTGTTCAAAACATTTATTAATTTGTGATTATGTTTTCATTATAAATATTTCAGTTATTTTTATTTAAAAAATATTATTTTATCGTTTCCGTGAAAATTGAATTTTTTGTAACACCTAAAGATGTATGAGTTTTGGGCATTACATTTCTCATTCTCACACATCTAAATTTGAAGAAGAATTGAAAGAGATGGAAAATATACCACATGTTAATGTTATAGGTTCAGTCATGTTTTCTTTTATTACCACCGGACCTGACCTTGCTTACGCTATTAGCTTTCTAAGTAAATTTATGTTCAATCTTGAAAAGCCTAATTGGGATGGAATGAAATGGTTGTTAATGTATATTGTTGGAACATTAAATCTAGACTTAGTGTATGAGAAAAGATCTAAAAACTTAACCCTTAAAGGTTATGTAGATGCTGATTTTGCTGGTGATAAGGATAGCAGAAAATCAACTACATCATAGTTCTTTACTTTTGGTGATAATTGCATAACTTGGAAATCTCAATTGCAGCCTTTAGTTACTTTGTGCATCACTAAGACTGAATATGTAGCCATAATTGAAGCTGTTACAGAATGTATTTGGTTAAAAGGAATTTTAAAGGAATTGAACTTCATGCATGATACTCCTATAATGTTTACTGCTAGTCAAGTGCTTTATTACTTAGCAAGAATCCTGTCTATCATGAAAGATCAAAACATATTGAGGTGAAGTATCATTTTATTAGAGAAAAACTATTTCAAGGTGAAGTGGGTCTTGCTAAAATACATTATGATAAAAAATCTCTCAGATATGGGGACTAAAATACTGCATGTAGGAAAGTTTAAATTGTAATTATCTTTACTATATATTGACACATGGTAACTTTTTGTAGGTACTGGGCAATGATGATGAACAACCTTCCATGTGCAAATTCGCAACCTGAGAGAGAGAGAGAGAGTGTGTGTGTGTGTGTGTGTTATTGAGAACCAAGGTGAAGATTGTGAGAGTTGTATTTCTCAAAACACTTTTAAAATGGTTATATTTGTGTCAATTGCCTTAGTTGCTTATTAGGCTTGAGCTGCTTAAGTAGCATCCATTTATTGGTAGCTGAGCTTTTCACAAGGATTGTGCTAGTTTTAACTGATGATGACTGTTAGATGCAATCAATGGCTGGGATTCATTCTTGAGATAATATTGTCGATTGAGTTACTATTGAGCCATTCACTTTTCATTCTTCTGGACTCTTCACTTTCTCTCTCCTTCTTGGCTCCTTCGTGTTTGAGTCTGTATGTTTCTTCATCTTGTTGAGTTCTCTGTACTATGATCTAGTGTTTTAGAGGTGGATCTCGTGTAAAATCAGGCTTGAAAGAGTGGCCGATTTAATGTAGGTTATCTCTAAGTGTTTGGGTTAGATCTGTGAGTTTGAACTCTCTATTTTGCGAGATCTTATGATCGATGACCAAAATCTTGTACTGAGTAGTTCACTATAATCTCTATCTCTTGAAAGGTGGTTTTTGCACTAGTGGAACGGGCTGTTCCTGAGCCCCCCAGATTAGGCCGTTTGACTGGACTGAGTCACCATTTTCTTGTGTTCTTGTCATTTTTCTTTACCGCTCTTATTCACTTATGCGTTATAGTTAAATTGTGATGTGGTTTTATGCTAAATCCCAACACATTCTCCAAGTCTAGTTTCCATTCTTCATTTTTACTCTCCTTGCATCAAAAAATCTCAGTGACTTGTCTTGAGTATCGAAGTGTCAACAACCAGCAATCCCCATCTGTGATAGGCCAAGAAAAAATTGTCCCTGTTTTACAGTCAACCACCAAAACTTTCATCTCCTTAATATAGAAACTTCACCGAAATATGGCATCAACAAAAAGGAGCCATATGCGAAAGACCACAATATACCACTTGAAAAAACGAGCAATAACCACCTAGAAAACAGAAATGGAACGACAATTACATCCACAAATTGCGCAAATGAATGCCACCATGACAACTTGCATAACCCGAGCAAAAGGAAAGGTGCCCGAAATGAACAAGTGGAGGCAGAATGATGGAACCTTAAGCAAAGCAGCACAAGCCTTCACTTAACAGGAACTCACTGGATGAAAGCCAACTACATAATCTGACAAAATAGCCAGCGGAATTCAAAAACACTCACTTCAACATCAGCCAACATAACACATGATATGTCAATTTATAATGGGATCTTTAAATAATAATAAGATATCATAACAACAAAGATACCTACAAAATCAAGCCACTTCCACGATGCTACATTGCACCAATAATAACATATCTCACACTAAAATTTAATCACGCAAGAATAAATCCAATGATTGGGTATAAATAACCACCATTGACAAAATTAATCTAAAAACACCTATAGACACTATTTGTTTCTTTGTTTTTCCTTCCTTCTGTCATTGGTTAATTAAGAGAAACAATAGAAAACCCAACAAAGAGATACCTCATAGACTTGTATTCCTCTTTCTTACATTTTCATTAGCTAGGAATGTGGGCATGAGGTCTTTCGGAAGGTATACTCAAGTACGAATCTTAGAATTCTTCAAACAGCAGACAGATTGTGATCTCTTAACGTCCTGTTTTTGCACGCTTCATTCCAGTGGTATTAAAAGGTGAGACACTGCCACCTGGTCCAGGACTCTCTTCTCTAGGATTTGAATTTAGCAGGGCTAGTTCATGCAATTGCTGCCTCTTTATAAAATCGTCTGACTCATCCTGCACAAAAATGAAAACGTAGCAATGGATAATTCTTAACATGAGTGATTTGACATGTTTCAGCTTGTGTAGTTTAGGTCAGCAATTCGGCAGATTACCATCTGTGTCTTTACTGGATAGTGAATGGCTCAAAGAAACGAAATTGTCTGATTTTTCAAAGAAAAGACATAAAGATTGGTTTAAGGTTAATACCACAGGCTTGAGCAGTTCTTCTATTATCTCTTGGGCTTGCCTCAGTCTGATATCAACAATATTAGCAGGTAAATCAGCCTCAACCAAGATGTGGAGTGGTTCATTCAAATGTTCATAACCTGGTCGTCCCCGTAGCTTCTCTTCCTTAACATTGACAGGCACAAAGCGAATTAAAATACAGTTAGTAAATGCAGAAAAAAATAATTAAATGGCAGTAGATATGAATCTCTAGAATGAATTGTGCGGTACCATCTCAAATTATGTCAACATAATAAGGTGTTTCAGCTTGATTTTGAAGTCCATATATTAGATTAACAATTAATAATAATTTGGAGGAACAAAGAATTTAAGCCTCAAGTTTGTAAGCAAGTTGGGTCAAACAAAAAGTCACTGCAAAAAATTCATATAGCCAGCTCTTAAGATTCTTGAGAATAAAGTTGAGCTTATCATACTTGTGTAAGTTTTTTAGCAAGCTGTCTCTGCTCTGAAGCATGCTCCCTCTGAGGTTGATATTGTTAAAATAGCAACCTTTTTTTCGGTTGCAGTTGGGGTTGGGGGGAGGGGGTGGAGTTACAATGTTAGGCTGTTGAGAATCATTGCAAAAGCATATGTCATAGGATGGCCATTCTATGAAATTGCAAAAATTGGAAGAGCAAAAAGTAAACAAGAAATCTAAGAATTGCTCCCATAATCCTTTAAGCTTAAAAAACTGAGTACTCGGATCTTTAATAATGAATTACAAGACTTGTAGACTCCAATGGATGGAAACCTAGTACGATACTAATATTTTAAAAAATCAAAACTAAATATAACCAATAACGGCCTTAATGTGGACTTGCCTATTTGGGTACATACAAAGGAGCCTACTTTGGTAAAAAGAATTCCAAAATGTCCACATTTACTCTTACTTTTTCTTGACCCTTTTGTTGTGTGCATCATTCACAGGTTTTCAATCAACTATATAGCGACTTCAGATTTAGTCTTTATAAATATTAATAACACCACAAAAATGCATCATATAGGGAGAGCCCTTGCATTACCTTGTCCGAATCCTTTATTGAACCCTCTCCTCTAATATACACGCGGCACCCTGTAGTGGCTTCCACTCGCTTTAGTGAATTACCTCTAGGACCCAAAAGCCGCCCAACAAAATTGAACTAAGAATCCACAAAGTAGTAATACAGATAGTAATGTAATGAGAAGAACTCTAGTTTTAAGAAATGAAAAAGGACTGGTAACTAATGAACGTTCTTAGAAAAATTAGAATAACAAACAATCTTACATTTGGATAATTATCTACAGGAATTTCTAGGCGAACGATCCGTTTCACAGTGTATGAACTCGGACTTGCTGGTGCTCCTTGCCAGTCCATAGTCATCCCCGTAGGTCCACTCAGTCTCTGCCATAAAAAAAAAAAGAATAAGTATTTTATTTATTTTGAAACATAAAAAATGAAAAAGAAATCCCTAAAGAAAGAAAAAGAGAGGCAGCATCTCGGCATAGATGCGAGGAACAATCTTTAGTAAGTCAGCATAGAACTACAAAATATAAGGATTAACTTTTCCAAAACAATTGAGTTATTGACAAAATAAAGTTATGTCCAGTTAAACATTTAAAAAATATAAAATTACTGGAACATCTAAAAGAAGAGTTATGCCCTGTCCTCTGTATAAAAATTAAGTAGCTGCAAAAACAAATCAAACCAAGTTCAAAAACTTTGATGACAGGCATATAATCAAATTCATCATGCATCCCATATACCTTTTGACAATATTTATATTGACAAAATCATCACGCATAAAGTAAATGTACATCAGAGACAAGGCAGGAAAGGACTCACAAGGTTGGCAGGAAATACGGAAGAAGTACTACAGGTTTATTTCCTAACACAGAGCCACATAAAATTGCTACTAAATTTCACACACCGCAAGCAGCCTCTTTTTATAGATAAATTAATTAAGAGTTTTGATAATCACTACCCCATTTACTGAGTGCAAAAAGAAGGGAGAATTTCACTGAATTCCTAAAGCCTGTAGAATCTTTCTAGAAATTAATTTATTTCAGGCAAAATTATTAGCCTATAAGTTCAGAAATTTTCTCTTGTTAGTTAAGTTAGTTTCCGTTCTAGTTAGGGATTTATAACATACAAATAGGACTACTATTTCCGAATAATGAGACCTGTACATGTATATATATTAAGCCTACTCCCTCCCTCCTTTCTCTGTCTCTTTTTTCTACATCACTAGATATGATACTGACATTCACTTAAGCAACCTACATTGATATCAAAGGTGCAATAATATAGCAGTTTCATCTTTGTTTTCAGTACAGTGGCATTGCATTTCTATTGCATTCTGCTTAATTAGGAAAAATATCTCACATAACTACATTTATTGTCATATAATATAGATAATAGAAGCAACCAAAGGATCAGAAAACTAATTACCTCCTGCGTAAGTCCATTCCAACCAGCTAACCCTGTGCCAGCAACATTTGATAAAAGGTTTGATGAAGACATGGGACTGGGACTTCTATGTCTCAGTCTATCAAGTTCACCAAAACCTTGGTTTGGCATAATCCTGGAAACCCGTACTATCTCTGAAAAGGCACAAATATAGGGCAATGGTAAGATGACACTTCAAAATCAGCAAAACAAACCTCTGAAAAATGATAGATCACACAAATAGGGTTTTTCCATAAATCGGACCGATCCAGAATAAAGGTCAGATAGTTAGGTTCTCTAACATAACTTCTGCAAATTTAGCCAATCGTTATTGTTTCAAATAGACATTTCAAGAAACACGTGTGCATCAACCATATCAAAAAAATATAGATATGCATTGATTATTAAGTTCAAGAATATTGGTTGCCACCAAAAAGGATCATATGTAAATTGTTCAAATGCAATGAAATACATAATGTTTTGATTTCATTACCAAGGGCACAGCTAATGCTCCATCCATAAATCAAAACCAATCATACAACAATGGTTCGAGGTGCAATTCCACAATGAAAATGCAGTGACTCTATAGGTGATTGTTGAATTACAGCCAAGAACAGCTAGCCATCCACTGGGAAGTACCATAAGGTTGTCTATTGCTGTAACTCGAAAATGTTCAGATCACACAGAAGCAAAACAATCACTGTGAATTCTCCCAGATGCAATTAAAACTCACAGGAACCCACACAACCTAGATCCAACACATACGAGAAGTAAGTATCAACGACCTGTATAAAAAGAAAAAAAAATCACCTTGATTCAAGAGTCTGCTACAATAGGGAAGCACCTGTATGAAAGGCCCAAGCTTTTGATGCTCCGCCAATAGCTCTGACAAGTACTGATTACTAAGATATTTGAAAACGAAACACAAGAAGAAAAGAAACCGCAACATCGATTAAATTCATCCAAACTATTCAAGAAGCCAGATTAAAAAAAAAAAAAAAAAAGGCAAGAAAAATTTACCTGTCCACATCTGGGGTGTTTCTAATCTGTGAAGACACAGATCTTGCAGGAGAAAAGTTGGAATTGTAAATACCCGACATAGTAAGTCAAGTAACGGCTTCAGGCTCTTAGGGTTTAGTAAGAGTATTAGAAGAAGAGGCAGGCAGAGAGAGAGAAACAGAGAACTCAAAAAGGGAGTAAATAAGTGTTGAAAAATCACTGAAATGTGCAGAAACAAAATCCCTAAAATCCCTTTCATTCAATTGTTTACCATTTTACAGCAAAAAATTTCTACAATAAAATATCTTTGACTTCGCTGTTACACAGAAATAAAATGAATAGAAAAAGAAGAGTTTTGCAGTGAATTTTAAAAGTAGTTGACAGTTAAAAATATGAAGATGGTAAAAATATAGGAGGGTGGATTTGTAGCAGACGGTCAGACACGTGTCATGCAGTGAGAGAAAGTGACCCACCAATGGGAACGCATGACGACAGTGGTTATTGATGCTGCCAACCCAGTCATAGCTGTTGCTGTGTATTGACAGAGTGGCCGACAGCTCCTTCAACGGCACCGTTTTGTGTCTCCTACCTCTGCTCTTCTACAGTTTGGTAGAAGTGTAGTAAAATAAGGCTAAACCCTCATTATTTGAGATTATAATTTTTAGAATTTTTTTTTAAACTGTGGAATTAAAAAAGAAGAAAAGATTTTGGATTTACGAGTTTTATTATTTTATTGAAAAAATGTGTAATTGACAAGAATAGAGAAGAATTGATTATAATTTTAGAATGTGTTTGGTGCACATTAAAATGAGAAAATGCATTCTTTTGATGTGATGTGATGAGAAATATGTGGTTGAAAAAGAAGGAAAAGTTATTGATGTGATGGAAAATATTATTTTATTGAAGAATGTGTGGTTGAAAATGAGTAGAAGAATGAGAATGAAAAAAATTTATGTGGTTGAAAAAGAAGGAAAAGTTATTGATGTGATGGAAAATATTATTTTATTGAAGAATGTGTGGTTGAAAATGAGTAAAAGAATGAAAATGAAAAAAATAATGTGAAACAAACAGGGGCTTAATGAGAACCAAATAGGAACTAAGACTAAAAATATGATTTATTGTGAATAAAACAAAATTTGAGGGTTACTTCATCGGTGGGATGTCCAATATTTGGACATATAACATAATTATCAAGAGTGATGCTACATGTACATCATACTCTCTCACTTGGTTTACATCTTTGACACTTGACAAGATCTCAAATCATCTTTGACAAATATAACTTTAATCTAATTATTAAAAAAATGCAACATATTCAGAGTGTAAAGCATGATGTACAAATAGTTTAATACAGTTATCAATCCTAGACAATAGAATTGTATGGAAATTGAATTTTGTCACTTTGCAAAAGAAATTTAACAGATACAAGTGATATAATTCGAGGTTGCAACAGGTGATTTGATAGAGAAACTGGCTAAAAACACGCATTTAGAAAACATGTTTATGTTATTAGATGGGTTAAACGAGACGTTGTAAAGTGTTGCCTCCTCAACTGTAGGATTTGGTGACCTTCTGGTGGTTTCCATAAATACGCTTTGTTGTTTGGTGGATTTTGGTGATATACTTACACCATTTTGGATTCTATGGTTAGTTTATTCATTCATTCTTTTGACTTTGGCTTTTGGGCTTCTTCATATTCTCTCTTTCTGAAATTGGAAGATATTTCGTCTTCCAATCCTAAATTTAAATTTGTTGTTCTTGAGTGATATGCAATAAGGTGTGAGAGATGATTAAAGTGTTCTTGAGTGAACTGTAATCATATTTGAGAGGCAATTTCTGTAATCTTAAGTGATTTCATTCTTGGTACCCTTAAGTTGTAACTTTGGTTGATCCGATTCCAATTAATGTAGTAGTTTCTTCCGATAACAGAAGCTCAAATGGGGATTGAGAGCATGGCTCCGAACCTCTTACCTTAGGGCGAGAATTTCTTGAGTCAAATTTACTTTCAGTACTCTATTTTTTTGTCATTTTAATTTGATAAAATCTCCTAATAATTTTAATCTAATAACAACAATGGTATTAAAGCAATTTGACAGTGGTTCTTGGTTCCAACTACAGTAGGCCACAAACTTCTAACCATTGATTCTGCAGTTTGTAGTTTTTTTCTTGAAACCCTAATAAAGGGATCTGATGAGTTCATTCCAGTTTTAGGATTTTCTGTACATGTTGTTTGATTATAACTTGAGTTCATTGTAAATGAGTGTACAACTTCAGATCTATGACTCTCTTGGCAATTTCTTTGTCCAAAAACCCTTCGTGTTGTTTGGAATTTGAGGGTTGCCTCGACTTAAGTCAAGATTTTGAGAAAATATTTTGCATGCTTTATTCTCGTTGTATGTTGTTTACAAATACTAATATGTACTTGTTCTTTTGTGATATAGAACTTACTATGACCGTATTATTGTGGAAAAAATACTATGAAATAACTATTGTATATTTTGTGAAATTGCTCTTTTCTATTTTCCTTTACACTTATCTAATTTGTTCATTCTACTGATGTCTTGTGTGTTGATAACTGAACTGTTTTATATCAATCTGTAAAAGTTTCTTGAAATTTCTTGTGTGATCTACATACATTATTCTTCAGTTTTTCTCAAAATGATGACTTCTGCAAAATTTGTAAGACTTTGGTCTCTAACGCTAGAAAATAAGGACAATTTTACTTCAACAAAAATGTGCTAAAGCCAATGATGAGTCATGGCCAACTAATCTTGAAGAAAGTAAGAAAAGTGAACTTGATGAAACTGCATAGAGTTCAATCTTTCTGCATTTCTATGATAATGTGCTTAGAAAAATTGGTGAGATCAAGATTGATGTTGAATTGTGGAAGAAATTAGGAGATATTTAAATAAAACCATTCCAAATAAGATGTATCTTCTACAATTTTCTGGTTTTAAAGTGAATCCCTCATTTGATCTTGATGACAATATTAAAAAATTCAATAGACTATACCGTAGCCTTGCTAATTGTGATAAGAAACTTTTAGCAGATCAATTGGCTTTGGTCTTACTACATTCAATTGGTGACAAATATAAAGATGATAAAAGTACAATTGAATATGGTAGAGTAATCCTATCTACTGATATTATCATTGATGCATTACGAAATATAGAGTTAGAGTTATAATCTGAAGGTAAGGAAACTGTTAGTGAGGTAAAAACCTAATGGTCAAATCCAGATTTAATTCCAAAAATGAAAATTTTAATAAGAAAATAGGATACAAGCAAAAGGGAAAATCTAAAGGTATGTTAAAGGTAAAGCAAAAGGGAAAAGTGTTTTTACTATTTAGAAAAAGGTCATTTTATTAAAGATTGTCTCAANAAATTGATGGTGATGCAGCTTTAGCCTGCAACAATGAGGCTAACATTGATGAGGTTTATGTTGATGTTACCTATCAACCTAGTCAAGAATGGATTCTTGACTCAGATTGTACTTTTCACACGTGTCCTAATAAAGAGTGGTTTGCTGATTTTGAAAATGTAAATAGGGGTCAAGTTTTAATGGGTAATCATATGTCATGTAAGATTAAGGGAATGAGAACTATTACATTAAAGCTGGGAGATAACAATGATATAGTTCTGGGAAAGACTAGATATGTTCTTGATTTGCAAAAAAACAATCCCTTGTCCTTAGGATTTTAGATGACCTAAACAATGACATACATGCTAATAAGAGATATATTCAAATCTTGAGGGACTCACAAGTACTTGTAAAAACCCCCAAGAGACACGGCCTATACATTTTGCAAACTAAAAATATTTTTGGTTCCACTTCAGCAGCAATCTATGTTCAAATTGATAAGCCACAAATATGACACAAAAGATTATATCATATTAGTGACAAAGGGTTACAAATCTTGAGAGAACAAGGTGTCATTGAAAAAGATAATGTTGAGAAACTCATTTTTTGTGATTATTGCATCTTAGGAAAGCAAAATAGATTGCCTTTTTTTACTTGGAATGTATAAATCTATGTCTGTACTTGAATATTTGTATGTTGATCTTTAGGGACCAGCTATTATGTCAACTCATACTGGTTTTAAATACTTTCTTTTAATCATTGATAATTTTTCTAGAAAAAATTAGATTTTTCTTTTAAAATCAAAGTCTGATACATTTAATACTTTCAAAGAATGAAAACTTTAATTGAAAATCAAACAAATAGAAAGATTTTAAGTATTAAAAATTGATAATGGTCTAGAATTATGAGTTTAATGAGTTGTGCAAATTATCTGGAATGTTGAGACTCAGAACTATTACACACACTCGACAACAAAATGGCATGGTTGAGAGAATGACTAGAAATATTCTTGAAAAATTAAGATGCATGCTTTTAAGTTCTGGCCTTCCAAAGTTATTTTGGGAAGAAACTACAAAAATTGCTAGTTATTTGATTAATAAAAGTCGTGCTATACACTTCAAAACTCTTGAAGAAAAATAGAGTGCAAAACCTGTTTACTTCAGCAATTTGGATGTGCAGTTTTTGCACATCAAAATGAAGGCAAATTAGAGCTTAGAGCTCTAAAGTGTGTCTTCATAGGTTATGGTAAAGGAGTGAAGGGATATAGACTTCGGTTAAAGGAAACCAAAGGGTATAAGATCATAATAAGTATAAAGTTGCATTCAATGAATGTTATGTCTTAAGATTGAGAAGACTGTCGAATCCTTAAGTACTTAGACTAAAAATGAAGAGAGTGATCAAAATTGAGGTGGAGCATACCGATGATGCTCAGAACAATGATAGAGATAACAGAAATTCATCTGCATATATATATAT
>CAIGRF010194490.1:0-23873 GCA_903798235.1 Fraxinus ornus | reverse complement strand
AAACTTTACGAAAAATACACAAATAAACAAAAAGGAAGATAGAGCGAGTGCTTAATTTTTTGTTGTTTAAGTCTCAACTTGCCTACCTAATTTTGGACACTATCTATTGCATTTTTAATGATGTGAACCATGTCGCAAATTGCTTATTAATGGGTAGGTAGCATAACCCCCATATGAAGAATCTGAAAGTTCAAATTAATGATACTCGATTGCTTCATCAATTTCAAAGCCAACCAATGCACATTTTATATATTAACTGCATCATAGTCGTCATTTCAAGTTAAACTGCAATCCATCGTAGTCAACATTTATCTCGTGGGTTCGATGAAACGCCCTCAACTGTGATCGCGGGGGTTTGGGGCAACGCCCCGACGGTGATTCATTAATATTTTCGAAAATCGCCACATGTGGTACAAAGTGTTTTGCTCGTAGTGATGAAATATAGAAGAAGAATTTTACATAAATATAATTATTAATTATGACCTAATTAGATTAAGAAAAAAAAAAAATAAGAGGAAGAAATGTGTAGACACAATTTACTCATTTTTCTCAATGTAAAAAAATAAAAATAAAATAAAATCATGCGATGGTCCGTTCTGAACGAATCAAAAGGTCTGTTTAGCACGGACACAGAGGTTCGTTCTGAACGAAACAAAAATGGTCTGTTCAGCACGGACCCGGATGTCCGTGCTGAAGGGACCTTTTGGTCCGTTCTGAACGGACCTCAGACCAAAAATATACCTAATTTATAGGGTAATTTGTACTTTTCCTCTGCTATTATATATATTTCTTCTTTATTTATTTTATCTCTTTGTCCAATAAATGATGTTAATTTACTATCATTAGACTTTTTTGTACTTTATGTCTGCGTGTGAGAAGGGAAGTCGTGTTGTCCCATACGTCACATCGTTTCAGCTTTCCCATTCCATTCCTTCTCTTTGTTTAGCTTTTCGTTCCCTTCCCCTTTATGTACTATTAAACGGCTTGGCTACGACGACCCCCTCGGTTCGACGCGTCCAACACGATCATTCGGCTTATGAATAGTAGCCTATGTAGGATGTTGAATCGAACGTTAAAAAAAAATCGGCTTAGCCGAGCCGTAAATTCATTTGATTCGGCAAAGTCTGGTAGGATGTTGAATCGAACGTAAGTAAAAAAAAAAAAAAATCGGCTTAGACGGTTTAGCCTAGCCTAGTCGAGCCGTCGCGGCTTATGAACGGTAAAAATGGAACTCACTCTTTTATATAGTAGTGAAGTGATAGTGAAATATTTCTAAAAATTGGCAAATTTTTTTATATAAAATGGAAAAGCTGAACACAATTTAAAAAAAATAAAATAAAAAAAATAACAAACTTTCCCTTGAAAAGTGAAAACCATCAAAATTCTTTAACCTCCGTTCCTACCCACGACCGCCAACCATCCAAACCCGCGACCCAATAGGCAGAAAACGGGTTGAAACCTGCAAATCCCTCTATCTCTCTCTCTCTACATGTACGTATACCTAAATATATTATACACAGAGATATACATACACCATGTGTTTATGTAGCTAGGTTGTATAACAGTGCCTTCAGAATATTTTTGTCTCAATAATTTGTTCCCCTGTTCTTCATTCATTTACTAATCACTTTGTTGTACCCAGTCAACGCGCCTGTTTTTCGTTTATCCTTTTTTTTTTTTTTCCTTTTTGGTTGCATTTAATTTCTGTTTTTGTTTTGGTTCGTGAAAGGAGCTACTTTTGTTGGGTAACTGCAATTGGGTTTTGAAGGTCCGTGCCTTTTTAAGCTAAATTAGTTAGGGTTTCGAGGTTATGGCATTATTTTTTAGAGGAACGGCGATTTGAAATTTACATTTTGATGTTTGAATGATAGTTTTTAATTTTTTGGGTTTTGCTTAATTAGAATGTTAATGAGGTGAAGATGAATCAAGGAGAAGCTGCCGAAACCAGCACCACTCTGGATCTCAATTCTGTAGAGGTAATTACTTCAACTTCTCCCGCTTTATATGTGAATGCAGTTTTTTTTTCTGTTTACAACGTTGTGCAAAAGAGAAAAGAGTTGCTGTCATGCATGGTAATGATTTTTAATGTGCGAGACAATATATGCTTGATTCTGGATGCTACAATAGCTTGCAACTTTGCTTGTGATGCTGATTCTGATCAATATTTTTGTATTGGGTTTCTTTCTTTGGAAGAGAAGGATGTGTTATATAACTAACAGGTCATGGTGTATGTAACTTGTTTTGTTATGTAAAACGACATTTATATGAGGTGGTTAAGACTATATAGCAATAAACTCAGAACAGATCTAGAAAGATTCACTGATAGGGGATAGTTATTTAGGTAAGATTTGAAAGTTTCTAGCTTTGGCAATGGGATGCCGTTTCTCGTGTTCCCAGGTTTATATCATCCTTTTGGGATTACTACACATGTAAATTTCTACTTCTGTTTGACATCTGTACTGTAACACGCGTATTCTTTACGATAGTATGAGGGGATACCTTTGAGTGATCTTCCTTTTAATTTTATTTCTATTGCCTCTCACTTTCTCTCTTTATTGGATTTTCTTAATACTAAAAACTTTCTAATATCATTATTCATGTATGATGAGTTCCATATGCAGTCAATTCGGTGCTTATAGGTTCTAATTACAACATCATAAAATATAATTATGCATGTGGGGGTAGTTTCTAAAATAATTTTCAACTATTGAGTGTCTCAAATTGGCATTTGCCTTCTATAGTATCTTGTATCGCTTGACATAGAGGCACATACAAATCTTGGGGCACCAAACTAGGTTTATTGTTATCAATATGGGCATGGCCATGGCCATAAATTGATGACTTGTATACTTATATATGGATAAAGAATACATTACTTTTGTCCTGTGAAACACCTTATAGAAGCATTTTTAGTTAACTTGGAGACTCTTTTAATGATGATTGATGAATATGCAGTGCTGATGCAAATGTCAAGTAAACAGTCTTTGTACATATACACACACAAGATACAAACGATTTATTTAGGAAAGCTTCAGGAAATCTCTCATAAAGCCTCCTATAAATAATTTTGTGGTTAGATTTGATTTAGATTTTGTGGATAATAAGTTCTCTACTGGGTGAGGGATGGTTTCCTGAGGAAAGGAAGAGATTTATGGAATTTTAGGATGTTGTGGATGCTGAAAGAAAGTTCTGGGAACAATGAAGTTTTAGAAGATTCGTCAGTTTTTGATGTTTATCATTTCAAAAGGGAACATGGTTATTGTTGAAATCCCGAGATTGATTGGGACAAAATTTAGGAATGATTGGAGATTTATTTTCCTTATATGTAATATTGTAATCTTTTAGGATGTAGATTGATTTCTTTCCTTTTATCCTTCCCTCCATTGTATTATAAATTGATGTTTTAAGTTGTAAATTAATAAGAAGAAATATTCTATTTTTCTCTTCATGGTATCAGAGCCGTGAGTTCCTAACCTAGCAAAACCATGTCAGAAACCACCACCAACAGCAGAAGATCCACAACCTCTGACTCCCTCAATGGCGAGTCTGAAATTGCCTCGGCCATAAGTGCAGGGGAAAATTCCTCGTTTCAATTAACAGTCGAAAAACTGAACGGAAAAAATTTCCGCGAATGGGCTCAGTCAATCAAACTGATAATTGATGGGAAAGGAAAATTAGGTTACCTCACGGGTGAAACAACGAAGCCAGCCTCAACCAACGCATCCTCTCTTCAAAAATGGAAGTCAGAGAACTCCTTGGTGACTGCTTGGCTCGTAAACTCGATGAAACCATCAATTGGTAAGACATACCTGTTTCTACCGACGGCGAAGGACGTGTGGGATGCAGTGAAGGAGACATACTCAGACTCTGAAAATGCGTCCCAGATTTTTGAAATCAAAACCAAGCTTTGGCAAACTCGACAGGGTGAACGAGATGTCACGGAATATTACTTGGAGATGACAGCCCTGTGGCAAGAACTCGACTTGTGCTCCGAAGAAGAGTGGGAGTGCGCGGGAGACATCGCGCGATTCAAGAAGAAGCTCGAAAACGAGCGGGTCTTTGAATTTCTGGCTGGGCTGCATCGAGATCTCGATGATGTGAGGGGCAGAATACTGGGTAGAAAACCCTTACCTTCGACGAGGGAGGTTTTTTCGGAGGTCAGACGCGAAGAGAACCGGCGAAAAATCATGCTGGACGCCGGCGGTGGAGCATCGACTGGGACCGAACGATCTGCTCTCATGACGAAGGGGCTTGGGTCTTTTGATTTTGGGAAAAAATGGCCTGGGCCGTCTGATATTGGGCCTTCAAGTGCTGGGCCTGGACTTAAAAAGAATGGCTTACAGATTACTAATGAATTAGAAAGAAAAATGGTAATTGGGCCTGACATTATGGGCCTGTATTCAAGGGGCACTGCAAATGGGCCAGACACAAAACAACAAAAAGGACGACCCTGGTGCGACCATTGTCGTAAACCTGGACATAAAGAAGACACATGCTGGGAGTTGCATGGAAAGCCGGGAAATTGGAAACCAAGACAAAACAAAAATCGGGGATATCAGGCTTCGGTGGACTATCAAGGAGACAAATTCAAGGAGCCAAGTGGCGCCTTCAATCCTGAACAGATGGAACAGCTTTACAAATTATTCTCCAGCTTTCAACCGCCTAGTCAGACCTCCACAAATAATCCATCAGGTTCACTTGCTCATAGAGGTAATTTCTTAAGAGCCTTAAAATCCACCACACTGTCTAGTACACCCTGGATCATTGACTCTGGAGCTTCAGATCACATGACGGGCTCTCATAATCTATTTTCTTCATATGCTACATGTGCCGGTAACCTCAAAGTAAAAATTGTTGATGGTTCCTTGTCGTCTGTAGCGGGCAAAGGGAGTATTAAAATTTCTGACTCTATCACTTTAAAATCAGTTCTTCATGTCCCAAATTTGTCATGCAACTTACTATCTATAAGCCAGTTAACGAAAACTTCAAATTGTTCGGCTAGTTTTTTCCCGTCTCATTGTATCTTTCAGGACCTATCATCGGGGAAGACGATTGGCAGTGCTGAGGAAAGTGAAGGACTTTACTACTTTGATAAGACTGATGTGAGTAAACAGTGTCAAGTTACAATTTGTGATTCTGCGTCTGTTCCTAGAGATAGTGAAATTATGTTATGGCATTTTAGGATGGGACACCCTAACATACAATACATGAAACATGTACTCCCTTCCATTTTCTTGAATAAAAGTTCAGTTAATTTTCAATGTGAAACATGTGAACTTGCAAAACATCAACGTACATCCTTTCACAAATCTATGTATAAATCATCAAAGCCATTCACCCTGATTCACAGTGATGTATGGGGCCCTTCACGAACCCCAAACCGTACCCATACAAAGTGGTTTGTTACATTTATCGACGACCACACTCGAATATGTTGGGTCTATCTACTAAAAGACAAGTCTGAAGTCCGTACCGTGTTTATCAATTTTCATTCAATGATTCAAACACAATTCCAAACACCGATTCAAATCCTACGCACAGATAATGGCACGGAATACTTCAATCATATCCTAGGAGACTTTCTCCGAACACATGGGATAATTCATCAAAGTTCTTGCGTCGATACTCCCCAACAAAATGGGGTCGCCGAACGCAAAAATAGACATATCCTAGAAGTTGCTCGAGCCCTCATGTTTACCACAAAAATGCCTAACTTATTTTGGGGAGACGCAATTCTTACATCCACCTATCTCATCAACCGACTGCTTAGTCTGGTTCTTAATTTCGAAACACCACTTCAACAATTTGAAAAATGCTTCCCAGCTTCCCGTCTCACTTCCAATCTAAACCTACGAGTATTTGGGTGCACCGCTTTCATTCACGTTCACTCTCCACACAGGAGTAAACTTGAACCCCGAGCCATTAAATGTGTTCTGATCGGATATTCTCCAACACAAAAGGGCTACAGGTGCTATGACCCTTCCACAAAACGAGTTTTTGTTAGCCTTGACGTCACTTTCTTTGAAAATACTCCATACTTTGGGACCACCTCTCTTCAGGGGGAGACCGTACATGAAGATCGGTTCTTTGAGCTCAGTCTTCCACCTACCCTTCCATCCGATCCCACTCTTCCACCAGATCCTACTATGCCATTAATAGAAGGAAACTCGAATCCAGGGGGAGATGCAGAAAAACATGATAAGAAGATACTAGTTTACTCAAGAAACTCGAAATCAAAGTACATGGAGAATCTCACTTCCAATGCACCAAGAGAGTCAGAACCGATGGTAGCTCCAGAACCCCAAAAATCAGTAGAAATTTCTGAACCTGACTTACCCATTGCTCTCAGAAAACCAACAAGGTCATGTACTTTACACCCTATTTCTAAATTCATGTCCTACAATTCTTTATCTACAAGTTATCGTGCATTTACCACTCATCTAGACCGTACAGCTATTCCAAGAACTGTTCAGGAAGCCCTGGAGATTCCACATTGGAAAGAAGCAGTACTGGAGGAAATGAGGGCATTGGAGAAAAATGAAACTTGGGTAGTGATGGACCTACCAAGAGGAAAGAAGCCCGTCGGATGCAAATGGGTTTTCAATGTGAAATACAATGCTGATGGGACTATAGAACGGTATAAAGCTCGATTGGTTGCGAAAGGCTACACACAAACATATGGCATTGATTATACAGAAACATTTGCACCAGTAGCTAAGCTGAATACAGTTCGAGTCATTATATCTCTAGCAGTAAACTTGGATTGGCAGCTTCAGCAACTGGATATTAAAAATGCATTCCTAAACGGGGAATTGGAGGAGGAAGTATTCATGATGTTACCACCAGGTTTTTGCAAGGAAAATGAAGAAAAACGGGTATGCAAACTAAAGAAGTCTTTATATGGGCTCAAGCAGTCACCGAGAGCATGGTTTGACAGATTTGCTAAAGTGTTGAAAAAACAAGGGTATTGTCAGGGACAATCAGATCACACTATGTTTCTTCGACTATTTGAAGACGGTACTAAAACGATTCTAATTGTATATGTTGATGACATTATTTTAACAGGAGACAATATAGTGGAGATGGAAAGGTTGAAGAAGAGTCTGGCCACCGAATTTGAAGTAAAGGATCTGGGGCCAATGCGATACTTCCTAGGAATGGAAATTGCTAGATCGAAAAGAGGCATCAGTATATCACAAAGAAAATATGTCATTGATCTCCTCACCGAGACTGGAATGTTAGGATGCAAACCAAGTGATACTCCAGTTGATGTGGGAAAGAAAACTGAAGATGAAGGCAATCCAGTAGAAATTGATAGATATCAAAGACTGGTTGGGAGATTAATCTATCTGTCACATACTAGACCTGACATAGCATTTGCAGTTAGTTTGGCAAGTCAGCATATGCATTCTCCAAAAGAAAGTCACCTAGAAGCCGTCTATAAGATACTTAGGTATCTCAAGGGCTCACCTGGTAAGGGATTATTCTTCAAAAAGGGTGAAAGAAAAGAAATTGAGGTTTTCACAGACGCTGATTGGGCAGGATCAAAGGACGACAGGAGGTCTACTTCAGGTTACTGCACCTTTGTATGGGGAAATCTGGTAACTTGGAGAAGCAAGAAACAGAATGTAGTGGCCAGGAGTAGTGCTGAAGCTGAGTTCAGAGCGGTTGCACAAGGAATATGTGAAGGACTGTGGCTAAAGAAACTTCTGGAAGAGTTACACATCACGATAAAGTTACCACTCAAACTTTATTGTGATAATAAAGCTGCAATTAGCATTTCTCTTAACCCAGTTCAGCATGATCGAACTAAACATGTGGAGGTAGACAGACACTTTATTAAAGAGAATGTTGAGAAAGGGACTATTTGTATGACATATGTTCCCACACAAGGACAAACTGCAGATATCTTCACTAAAGGATTACCAAAACAGAGATTCGATGATTTCATCTTCAAGTTGGACATGATCAATATTTACGATCCAACTTGAGGGGGAGTGTTGAAATCCCGAGATTGATTGGGACAAAATTTAGGAATGATTGGAGATTTATTTTCCTTATATGTAATATTGTAATCTTTTAGGATGTAGATTGATTTCTTTCCTTTTATCCTTCCCTCCATTGTATTATAAATTGATGTTTTAAGTTGTAAATTAATAAGAAGAAATATTCTATTTTTCTCTTCAGTTATGCTTTGATTTCATGACTAGAAGAAATATTATAGTGTTGACTTGAAACTGTGAGAAAAAAAGAATTCTCACAAGTGGAAAAGCGGATCACTTTATTGATTTTTCTTAATTAACAACTTTGTTGAAAGATAAAGGATTACACGAGTATTTTTAGACTCTTAAGGACTTATACTAGATTAGATAAAGGAGCAGGAGTCCTAGATGGCTAGTAAGGTTATTCTTGATCAATGCACACCACTTTCTAAACTATTAAACAATTTAATCAAAATTAGTATAGGACTATGGCCTATAGATATATCATATATATGTCCGTCACAAACATTTGTTAGAAGGCTTTCATTAGTCTTAATAAAATCCCATCATCCTTTCAAAATAAAGCACCCAAATATTATTCTAAATATGCCAAAACTTGTCGCAAATTTCATTGTAGAATTCTAGATGTAACCTCATTTTTGTGATTATGTTCTGCATCAAAAACATTATGAAGTACAAGGGCAATATATCATCTATTCTCTTCCACTTTGCTTTATCTAATATAAAGTCCATATGTAAACTATATGCTCAAAATAGATTTTATTATTTCCGTTCCCCTATTTTCACTTGGTTTGCCATTAATATTAGTCTCAACTTTTCTGGGGTGCAATTAGCAGCATTTTGTGAATATGTTTGTACTACTTTAGTTGATCAGGCTCATTTATTACTCTACCTCATTATTTTACCACCAATCCATTTTCACATTTTTCCGGGGTATGTATTTGCTACTTCTAAGCCCAACTTGTAGTTGTTGCAGAATCATATTGAAGTCCTTTAGAGATTTTCATTTTAATCTAGTAAGAGTTGTTCAATCACAAAATGTTTTCTGCTTTTTCCCAACTAACTCTATTTTCTTTGTAGTATCATGTCCAATTTGACTGGTCATTTAAAATTATCAATGATGGAATGTAGATATTGGAATTGTCCAATGTTAGGTACTTCAACTCTCCAATGCTTGTTTCCTTCCCATTTTGTGCTTCTACCTAGAGTGTAATTACACTTCGTGCATTTTCCTCACTTTTGCCTGCGATAAATGCTTTTATATCAAGATAATTTGAGCATAGCTCGACTTGTGTGAAATCTCATTCACACACACACCAAATTAAAAAACGTCGGTCATTTTCTTGTATGTCTCTTGTCATTATAATAGAAACAAAATAATATTAATAGGTAACTACTAAATTATCCTGCATTATTTTCTCTATAACTGTCGTTCTATTTTAAGCCAACTCAGTCATGTCAATATACACTAGCTTTAACATATTTCTTTTTCTAGAATACACCATAAGTCCATAACATGCTTCTTCACAATAATTGAAAACCATACGAAGATTGTTTTTAATTCATCCCATAGAGTCCCATAGAGCGTGTTTGGCTGTGCTAAAAGTAAGTCAAACTTACTTTCAAGTTATATATTTTTCCAAACATGACCTTTCTTCCTAATAGAATTTAGAGAAGTAATATTTTGCTTAGCTAAACATACTTGTTCCTCGACAGAAGATCTCTTGGGGGGTTAATCAAAGTTGATTCTCTGTTACTGTCATTTCAAACCTTAAGTCAGCTGTCAAGTTATCTCCCTGAGTTCTGTCACGTGATTTTTCAATTTAATGTACTGAGAATTTGCACAATTTTGAATCATTTTCAGTTGAAATGTATACGATACCTAACTTTGTATATTCTTTCTTATCTGATGAGGGTTGTAAATTGTATACTTGGGGCGAGCTTCACAGTTCACGTTGCTCAAATTCATCCTGATGTTAATTAGCCTGAGAAAATGTTCAAACTTGCCCGCTTTGTGTTTGAGCTGAGCCTGAACAAGCTTTTGTGGAGTAACTTTTGAGTTGAGCGCTTGCCGCTTGGTTAATTTTCACTTTATTTGGTATTTTAAAGTCTCAGATTGAAAATTTCACAAGCTTAGAAATTTGTTTGCTTCTAAAGTTGAGTTCTTGTGGGCATGCATCAATACCGAGCTACTCAAACTATAAACAGCCCCAAAGTCAGAGAAACTTCCCAAATTTAATAAAATACCATCTGGTCTTTACCCAGAACCTCATTCTCTCCTCTCTTGGGTCAACACATTTGTATCTGTTGACATATTATAATATGTTAAATATAAACAAAAGAATTGGAATAAAAGATTTGATTGTTTAGCTCTTTTCTAGCCCCAAGGCTCGCCGGTATGGCTGAGATTTTAGTTTGCTTACACCAATGTGTAATTACTGAAGTTTATTTGAGATTTCTGTTCTCAATACCTTAGTTTGCATTGGAGCTGGACCGCATAACTGAAAATGAGTGAGGAGTCTTATTGTTAAAGAGGAATGGGTAGAGTAGTGCATGATTTTTTGAGCAGTTAATTTTTTCCTCTTTTTGAGCAGTTAATTTTTTCCTCTAAGTTTGTCCATTTATGTTGGATGCCTAGGGAGAAAACTAAGCCCCTATTTGGTTTGGATAAAAATCATATTTTTAGTAGATTGTTATTAAAAGTTGATGAAATGAGTGGTTGAAAAGTTGATAGAAGTTGTCGGTCCCATGATATCTGTGGTTAAAAATAAGTTTTAAGAAATAGGGAGCCGAACAGGGGTCAAAATATTTTTGGAAAATAATTTGGTCTTTTTCATTTTCAAATCTGCACTGCAGTGGCGGCATTTTCAATGAACGATTTGACCTGTCTGGAAGCTGAGTTATAAATGCATGGGTTCTTTGCTATAAACAAGATAGTTTCTGTTTTGCGCATGGGCTGTGGCCCAATATAAGATCTCACCATGTTGTGTAACAAGCTAAATGAAATTTTTGATCGAATGAGCTCAAGAAAATAGTGCTATCTTTTTCTTATAACTCCCCCTACCTCTACCTAGTTTTTATGTTCTTTCGTTTGAGGTGACCTCTTGTAAATATGGGTTCTTACGACTGATTTGTTGCTCCCCCTCATATGTTAGAAGCACCAGGATGTTGATGAAGTTCATATATCTTCATATTATCCTGCTAATCCTGCTGTGGCATCATGGAGCACACATGGGGGGAATCATATTATGAGGGAGAATGGAACTCTGTCTAATCCCAGTTACCACCATGATCAGCGTGTGGAGCCAAGCTCAAGAAATGTTCAAGATGGTATGAATGTGGCTTCCATTGCTTCTACATCAAATTCAGGAGTAACAAATGTTGCACAAGGTTATAGTGGTTATGCTACCTATCCAAACACTGATCCATATGGATACAACAGCTCAGGATATGCAGGTTACTATAGTGGCTACCAACAGCAGTCCAATCAATACCAACAGCAGTCAAATCAATATCAACAGCAATCCAATCAATACCAACAGCAGTCCAATCAATGCCAACAGCAGTCCGATCAACCATACCCTCAGTCTATAGGAGCTCACCAAAACACAGGTCCTCATCAGCCTCTTTCCTCATTTCAGAATACAGGGTCTTATACTGGACCTGCAAGTTATTCAAGCACTTATTACAATCCTGGTGATTATCAGACGTCTGGAAGTTACATGAGTAGCACCTACGGTGCTCCGACCAACTTGTGGCATGGCGGGCAGTATGCAGAATACAGTTCTAATCAATATCCAACCTACAAACCAGAAACAAATGCAGCTTATAGTTCTACCACTGCTGTTGCAACTTCACCATATCAGCAACATTATAAGCAATGGTCAGAGTATTATAATCAAAGTCAAACGGATGTTAGCTGTGCTCCCGGGACAGAGAATTTGTCCGTTTCTAGTGCATCTAATCTGACTTGTTCTGTTCCTAGTGCAAGTGGTGGGTATTCAGTTTCAAACTACCAGCTGCCTGCCCTTTATACCCCATCTGGGAGACAAGAATCCAGTTCATCTGAGTCTACACCCTTGCAGGTTTGGTTGTTCCTTTGACTTGAGAGTTACCAAGAAGTTTCTGTTTTATTATGCATGGCTATGTATGCATGATTATTTAATTTATGCTTCTGCATGCTTTTTATTTCTGTTGTTTTCCTATTAAACTGACCTTAATTGTTTAATCGAAAAAATAGTTTTATTTACATGTGAAATATAGTTTCTCTATTGCCCTTGCCTTTTATTGAAGAACTTTGCCATCTGGAGATTGACAAAACAAAAATCCTACTCTTCTGATGATAATGTTTCTCTTGGAGCATAATGTTTGTCACATTCAACTTCATGTTGTTGGAGTAGTTCTGTTTCATGGATGGATTAATTATACAATTCAGTGCTCTATCTTCCTTAGTTCTTTAGTCATGCAATGAGTTTAGAGATGAAGTCAGGCATGGTTATGGTAACTTCACGAGAATGCCAGAATTCAAATGTGTTTGACAATACTATCATCATTTAAAAATACACTAAGGCAGAATTAGAAAATCATGTACATGCATTTTTTTTTCACACATTTGAGTTATTTTTAGAAGTCCGACTTTGTCTGTATAATGAAGTTCTGTGTTCTTCCAAAGGAGTACTGACTGGCATTTGTGGAAGTGGTCTGAAAGATGATGATTTTTATGTGTCTCATTACAGAATCTTCTTTTTTTATTATTATTTTTTTTTTTTTATAGGTAATCAGATAATTTTATTATAAATAAAGAATACACAGAGGGAGTATTATCATTTCAAAAAAGAAAGAAAAAATATAAAATTAGGCAGTCTTTCTATAGGATTACTAGCCGTGGCATTAAACCAAGTAAACAAAGATAGATAAAATAATTCTCTAATCTGGTTCTGTGATCCGTGTTTGGTTTTCAAAACATCGGTTGTTCCTTTCCCTCCATACACCATACAATGCATCTCGGGATAAGATTCCATACAAGCTTGCTATCCTTATCGCGTAGCTTCCTCTTCCATGTCCACAACACGTCTATGTTTAGGCAACACTTAATCTATATGTTGAGAAGTCAGAATACTAATCCATAGCCGGCGAATTCCGTCACAATGAATGAACAAATGGTCACGTGTCTCCCCATCACTCCTATACATATAACACAACTCGGTAACATAAAAACCTTTTCTTCGAAGATTATCCATCGTTAATGCCTGTCCTATCACAACCGTCCATAATAGAAATGAAGAAATCATCACCGACATTTTTTGAAGTGTTTGGAAGATGCTGGAACTTCTAAATCTTTTACTCTCCACTACCATAGCTAGAAAAATCTGGAAGAAGGAGTGCTGATTTTATTGAAAGAATTATCTAGATGAAGCCATAGTCACCACCATGCTAGAATGATCCATAACCGACTTTGTTGCCTATATATATATGTTGTTGTATGTATTTTTGTGTGTGAAGAAGAGAGTGAAAACTGTGAGAGAGAGAGTGCAAGTGGAGAGCCTCTTTGAGTGTGTGTGAAGAGAGTGAAAACTTGAGAGAGAGAGTGTAGGGAAAGTGAGAATATATATATTATAGTGAGTGAGAGTGGATATAAAATATTAGTGCTTTATTTAATTGAGAGGTGTGTGTCTTGTATATATAAAATATTTTTGATAATAAAATTTATTTTAGTTTGGCCTTTAAACTCAACAGCCGCTGAGGCGTGCACTCCTTGGTCATCCACTTGTGCTGTTCTTTTATCATTCTCAGCTTTTTGACGGACTTTTAATAGCTCAGAAGGTGTTACGGTATTTATTGGGTCATTTGTAACACAAACTAACCCTAAAACTATAATATAAAGAATCAGAGATCGTAGAAGAGAACAAGTGAAGTCCATGTGTCTGACTTAGCCTTCTATTTCTACAATGGAGTGCGATCCACCCCTCCAAAGCGAAGTTGCAATTGTGGTAGTAGACTCTTGATAGATAACTTCATTCTTTTTCTCTTCCTTTTATATTTTTTCTTGTTGTTGTCCATTTTATGTTTCTAGTAGCATATTAGACTTTTATTTGAATGAAATGAAATGTTTTATTAGGTGTCTTTTTTATAGATAATTTATGGTATATTAAGAGAACAATTACAGTTTTATAATTTTTTTTATTTCTTTGTGTTGAGGCTCGTGTCTCGACTAACTAATGCATGCTACGAGCATACAGAAAGAAAAGAAAATGAGTAAATGTAATTTTTGCAGACCTGGTTATTGATACAGAAGGTTTATCTAATTCCCAATCCTGCAAACCCCTCTGAAAAGTAATATTCCGCTATGGTAACGTCATTCACCATAGCGGAAGGCACCAAAGAGATGCGATGCAAGGAGGGAAACCCCACCTTTAGCGGTTGATCTCCACACCAAACATCATCCTAAAATCTGATATTATTGCCCTTCCCCACCACAAAAGTCAATTTATCCCGAAAGTCGCTCCATCCACGTCGAATGTATCTCCACAAACTCATTCTGTGAGAACCACGACCCTCACCCGAGCACTAACCCCCCTCCATCACACCATACTTAGCCCCTATAATTTCATTCCAAAAACTCTCCCTCTCCGCTCCAAACCGCCACAGTCATTACAGATTCTCACTTCTAGAGAATAACTTTACTTAATATTTGTAGTATAGAAAAAGAATTATGATTGGTTGAAGTATTGAGGTTAATTTTATTATAACCCTAACCCTAACCTACTAAATAAACGAAGTAA
Organism: Fraxinus ornus; assembly: GCA_903798235.1. Classification (NCBI taxonomy): domain Eukaryota; kingdom Viridiplantae; phylum Streptophyta; class Magnoliopsida; order Lamiales; family Oleaceae; genus Fraxinus; species Fraxinus ornus. Next base: position 9,088 of record CAIGRF010194490.1, on the reverse strand, counting down.
GTCAGCATTACTCGCACATTTTTCTGGTACATGGTACTCATTTCATAAACTAAAATCAGCTTTGCTTCCATGAACAAACATCAATGAAAATCTATGGTACCTATCCCTTTCTGCTTCTTCTTGCTCTTTCCTCATTGTGCATCCTTCTTGCGTCGAGAAAGAAACTTCTGATATTACCAGAAAACAATATAGGGCGGGCAGAAAACCTTTCTTGGTTCTACTTGAGTCGTTGACCACCATCAACATCCTTGAAAACTATGGTTCTATTAACAAGAAGTTCATAAAATCAACTTGAACAACAAGAGAGTTCCTTTGCAACATGAAGATCTTCTAATCATTTCCTTTTTGAATTCTGGGAATGAAGCAAAGGAATAAAATGAAAGAGGATTATTTACAGACTTAGCTGGATCATTAACTGAGAAAGGTGACCTACAATTCAATGAGATGCAAAGTTAATTGGTAATAAGTTCTTTGAATCATTAAGTTAACCGGGATTCAAAGAAGCTCTTTATCTTGTTTATTTTCTTTAAGCCACAGAAGTTTTATCTGCAAGAAGCTTATCGTTGTGATATTTCTAGATGGGTTTGCTGTGACCTGTGAACCAGTTTTCTACCAATTGGACATTGGCAAAATTGTGAAGCTAAACTAGGCTGTGTTGAATTATTCTATTGAGCTTTAATCACGACCAGACCATGCCTTACTAGGGATTGGTGTCTCAAAATTATAGTGTGCAGTATAGAAATACTTTGAAGTTTTTTCATGGTCTCTTGGTCTATAACTATGAGCACTGTCTGGTTGTTTATGGAGGGTGGATGATGTGCCATGGCTATCTGATTGGTGCTTGAAATACTTTTGTTGGCCGTTACACTTTCCTACCTATATAATATGACTTTAGAATTGTAAATGTAAGATATGCTACTCTTTGTTTTTGTATCCAAATTTGCTCTTATGGTTTTAATGCCATTGATGAAGGTTCGTCAATCTCTTCAAATATCTGAAAAGCTACAGGACTTGTTACCAGTTTCTTCTATGTAATAAGGGAATTATTAATATGTTGATATGAAATACTATCTGAATTAGTTTACTTCTTCAGACAAATATATTGTTTTTGATGTAGTATGCCATATTTTTCGAAGTTTGATATTTATCAATTGGCACGTAAAATTTAGCATACTGTGTTCTTTGTTGTCAGCCTGGCATAGTAGGTGGCAGTATTCATGAAGGTTACTGGAAACCGGGCACTCTTGCTTTGCAAGATAACTATTCTAATTCTCAACCACCGCATGTTCAAAAGCCTCTGGACGCAAATTCTACTTATGGAAGTTTTCAGAATCAACAGCAGTCTTCATTTTCTCATAATTCCAGCATGCAATACCCAGCTTCTCACCCAGTATCCCAATCATCCTTTCAAACTGTATCACAACCTATTGATTCTTGTAGGGTAAACAAACTGCAGATTCCAACCAATCCTAGAATTGCTTCAAACTTGGCGTTGGGTTTACCAAAAACTGACAAGGAAAGCACTAAAGCTAGCACAGATTCAAAGCCAGCCTATGTCAGTGTTTCAATGCCAAAGCGAAATGAGAAAGCATCGTCTAATGATGCAGCTGACTCTATGCTTAAGGTTATACTGTTCTGTTTTAGATCTTCTTCTAGTCACACTGGATGATTCAGTTTATTGAAACTAGCTGCATAAAATGTATCATTTGCAACACTTGAATGACTGACCTTTTTTTGTGGAAAGCTGGAAGCTCTTTCTAACTTTTATGTTTTCTGCTTTCTCTTTATTTTGTGAAGTAGACATATCTGACATGTGAAAAGTTTCATTTTATTTTACTGCTCAAGGTTTGATATAAAAAGAAGATATAATGGAGACTGCATCATATGATAAATCTCTCGCTAGCATGTTGTGCCATTTTATTTTTTGTGTTATTGACAGCATTTATCACTATAGACCAGCATCATTTATTTGAAAAACAATGTGTCTTTTCCTCATCTGTTCTCATAAACAATTTCACAACCTTGGTAAGAGGTGGGGTTGGTCAATTGTGTCAAGGGCACCTTTGTACATCAAAACAATGATGTCAACAGTAGGACTACCTCACAATCATTGTGCTCTCTGAGAAACCCTAAGTTTAATGCAATTCCATTTACTACAATTCCCATCACCACCTGTGATGCGGTTGTTCGGCAACTTATGCACAGTAGTATTGCCTCTAATGTTTGTGCTTGCTAAGAAACCAAGCAAGAACATATTTCAATTTCACTACAAGTCCTGTCATCCCACATACTATAATGGAAGATGCATTCCTGACAATATTATACTGAACTCGTTATCTTTTCTGGTGCAGCCTGGTGTGTTTCCAAACTCATTGCGTGGTTATGTTGAAAGGGTTTTTGCCCGTTGCAAAGATGATTTTCAAAAGGCAGCTTGCCAAGCTACAATGAAGGAGGTATACACTCTAGTTAATGAAAAATTAACACGCATTTAATATTTTAATGGCGACAAAGGTATGAAAAACCTGGTACCTTTTTCCATTAAAATTAGTTTACGGGCATATCAAAGTTTACATCTCTGTTTGCTTGAGAACTGGGAGTAATGATCTGCTACTTCCATCTCATGATTAAGATGGACTGCTGTGGTTGACCTATCATATTACCTTTTGCTTCTAGATGTTGTCGTATGGAATTCACTTAATTGTATCATATAGCACTTGAAGATTGCTCACGAATGTTGTTGTATGGAATTCACTTAATTTCTAATCTTTTATATTTTTTAGTCATGCTCCACCCTCTCATACTAATTTCCTTGTGTAACTTTGCACATGTTTTAAGTAAGAATAAAACATGTAGATTGTTTCACCTTTATTATGCTTCTTGATATATGACATAAATTGAAGTCTTTTCAAGAGTCTAATGTTGGCCATGTGTTACAATTTCGAAATGAAATTAACATGTCAATTGTGGCCGTTTGGGAGATGACAGTTGATGAGGAATCCATTATAGAAAGTGGACAGTACTTTTGGGATATGTCAAAAATAAAAAAAAGCAACTTAGACAGAGGAATTGCTTTCTTCTCCCTGTTTGGCTTCACATGTACTTATATGTTTTATACACTCTTTTAAGTGGAAAAGTAGGCTCATCAAGATTTTAGCATTTGAGTTCCAATATCCCTCTTACTCCAACTAATGACACTGGAAAAGTTTGTGAACCGTGTTCTATGCAATAATTAGATCATAATCTGTTATGAGCTTCTTCCTTGTTTGATTATCATAGTTATTATTTTCTGTTAAGTATCCTTTAGCAGTGGAGAGAGGATAATGTCTGATTGAAAATCTCTCCATTATGATGGGGAGTTTAAGCCTATGTAAATGAAAACAGCAACTTAAAATAAAATTCCAGCTAGTTAAAAATAAGTGGTATTCTAAAATTCTGGGAAGAGAACAACACATTTAACACTTAATCTACAATCTGTTCAAGCCGAGTTGAAGACCCTCAAGATTCTGTGTGTGAGAGAAAAAATGAGTCACATTTCGACATCGAGAAAGTCCCACAGCGGAGAGAGAAGGTAGAATGAACTAGTTTATACATTGGGACAAAGGAACCATGTGTGACACTTAGAACCATTTTTCGGCAGGTTGGGGTTGCAGTTGTGGACTTTGCTATCTCCCATGCCTTTAGGCCTCGAGTGTGACAGAGGTTCCCATTGAGTTACCTATTCCCCAGAAGGCCAGAACAAATGATACTATGGTCAAATTTGTTTATATTGGATATTTCTTACTTGTGAAAAATAACAAATTTGTGTTGGCATCACCTATTCATCTACTACTATTCACAACACTGGAGAGTTAAACAGATCAAGAAAGGGAACATTTCACATAAACAATCTTCCTTCAGGACTGGGATAGGGCATGAATCTTTTCAACAAATAAAGTATAGATGACATGTCATAGAAACATGGCTGTTGTGAACCACATAACCTTTTTTCCATGAGGAAAAACAAAAATTTTGGGTGAAGCGAAGAACATTTTTCCAGCTGAGAAGAAAAATCTGAAAAATTACTTTAATAGCACTAACTTCAAATTTGTGCAATTGCTTCAACAGGGAGATTGTCTAATGAATCTAATGACGGGGAATAAAGATAGTTAATTTATATTAGTTTGTTATAGTTTTTAGTTTGACTAGAATTAGGTTATTGTTTGATGGATTTTCTAGTTTTGACTAAATTAAGGTTTATTTAATTTTTTTCCTTCTCAAATTAGGTTTGCTTAGATTCTATATGAAGATGATGTATTAATTGTAATCCACATAAATTTGATATTAATAAATTGAATTCTCTCCGTCACCCTCTCCCTCTTCCCTTTCTTTACTCAATCTTATTCTTGTTTAATTGTGTTTTATGTCAATTTGGTATTAGAACAAGTCATTTTTCTTTGGCCAATTAAATTTCACAAAAAGTTAAAAAATAAAAAAATAAAAAAAATCTGCAGCAATCATTAATATCAGGTCCAACCTTTCAACCAGCCACCATCATTCTCTCACCACTACCTTAACACCACCCAAAACCTTCACGTCAGCCTTAATCAACCCAACAGAAAGAAGAATTCTTAAAGGCTTAAGTTTTCTGCTTGCTTATAATCTTTGTTCCTTGTTCCAAAAAATAGAAAATAAAAAAAAAATTCTCTCCATCATTTCAGCACTGCCCGATCTCATAAAAAAATCAATTGCAGATTACTACATAATTGTTGCTACTATAAAACAATATTTATACACTACTTGACGCATGATCTTTATTTAACAACCAACAATTGAAGATTAAGAAGAGAAGAATTGAGGGCAAAAGAATACATCAATTTATTCATATAATCAAGGGTTGTCAGTTATAATGAATAAGCCATTTATTTATGAAGCAAAAAAAACTGAAAAACTTAAAATCTAACGAATTGCTAACAACTAGAATCTTATCAAAACATTGTAACTCATCTAATCTAATTTGAATATTCGTAATTGGAATTAAATTTTATTTATAAAATACTATTATAATTCTAACTTATCTTTATATCTATAATTTCTAATCGGTTGAGAGAACTCGACTTCGACGAGATAGATCGGAACTTCATAGTCAAGGAGGTTGATTTTTTGTCTTGACGGAATGTGAGTATTGAATCCTTGACAATAAGGTATATTTGAACTTATCACACGGAAACGATCTTTCTTATGAACCAAATATCAAAATTGATCATATGATAACAATTGAAGCTGCAAATCAGCCCAAAAAGTGTGACTGATCAAGGGGGAAGATCTTTCATTTTAATCAAGTATTAATATTGAACCCCAAATAGTAACGATTTGTTCAACTCATCCCCAAAGTCTTCAATTGGTCGTACATAATGAGGAGCTCAAGGAATTAGCGCTCTAAAGTGACCTACAGAAAAAATGATTGCAACATTGAATGCTCGAATATACCTCTATGATTGCAAAGTCAGCATTGGTTTAGAGACTATGTTGAGGACGTTCGGTATCCTTCTTGGCGAGTTAAATTACAATCATGTGACTTTGATGGTCTCGAGTCATTTTTTTTACTAGCTCGTTGATCTTGAAAAGTTATTTGATTTTCACAATTTGTCATGCTAATATGTCATTTGCTGATTCTGCTATATGTTATTGGAAGTCATTTTTGTGTAATATTAATAGTCTAGGTCAACGTTCTGTCATTTTATGGGATGAGATGAAATGAATATTGAGGCCCTGTCCGTTTCCGATTTTAGTTGCACATTTAAGAGCTTTTTTTGACCGTTGCCAATCATACAACTGTTTTTTTAAGTCCCTTCTCACATCGGGACCCACTTGTAGGAATACAACGGTCCAAAAATGCATTCTCAAATTGAAAAAATGAGAAACAGACAGGCTCTAAGTAACAAATACACTTTTGTGTGTCATCGAACTCAAATGCTAGATTTTTTATTTATTTTTCATTGTAGGCAAGGTACATCAACTGTTAGCGAATATTTAGCCCACTTCGAAGAGCTATTAAACAATTGTGATTTTATAAAGCTCTACATGTCACAACGTCCAAGTTTTTCAATGGTTCGAATATTGAAATCACGCATGACGATATTCGTGCAACCCGATCCCTAGATAAAGCTTACCTGCACGCTAACCTGTGGAGCATCCTTCCATCTTCATCAAGCATGTCATACGCAAGGTCTACTACCCTAGTTTCCATAGTCACTTCCTAAGTCTAGTTGTGTTATCCTTATCCATAAGTAGAAGATAAGGTTTTTATTGTTGAGCTTATTGAATATTCTGATAGCTGGGATAAGAGTTTTGAGAATTGTCTTATATCCCTTCTCCCGCCTGTCTTCAATATAGTTGATCATGACTCAATTAAGGAATTACCTTTGGCGTTTCCACCTAAGGCAAACATTTGACATATCCTCGTCTTCGTGCTAATATTGTTATTTCCTACTCTGCTTGAATTTACCAATGATTTTGTTCTACTGTTACATCAACTACATGATATTTCTTGAGTTGTCGTGTTTTTTGAAAGGCATTTTTCAATTGCATACTTACTAATTGCTCCAACATCTGTTGCCTCTTTTTCGTAATTTTCCCGCTAAGATAAAATGCCGAATTCATTTGAATAATGAAAGTTATGAGGTTGCTTTCGATGCACAGTTTAGGCACAAATGCTTTCGCAGTTATTTTATGTCTTGTTACCTGTTTCTTCAGCATGATTTTCGAAACGTGTAAAGAAACAATTTTTGGATCACCCACTTGAAAATATTCTATTTGACTAGTCATTACACTTAAATGATGGTTTTTTTTTTAATATAGAAGAATTGTTTCCTCGTCGGGAACATTAGAGCCATCGGTATTGCACTCATTTGTTATTGAAGGTCAATCTACTGTTCTATTGCATCGTGTTCCTCGTGTGCATTCCGTGGTAGATTTTGTGAATTAGTTGCTGAAGTTGTTTTTTTGGAGTTACTTGTTGCTACTTGATTAAATAGGAAAGATAGCCCCCTTGATTAGATAATATTCTTGGGGATGATTTACATATTCGGTAGTTGTCAAACAGTCAGTTTCATTCCTTGGCTAAGAAGTTGTTTATTTTGTCGGAGTTGAGTTTTCTCAGTTGGGAGAAATGATGGGAAATGAAAATAAGAATAAAGATATCATTTAGATAGAATTTTAAAGTAGAGTTTGATTCGAATTATGTTTGTTTAGATTATATTAGATTAGTTTTAATATTTTGATAAGGTTCTATTTTATTAGAAATTTCTTTGATTTTAGCTTTTTTGCCCTATAGGTTTATGTTTTGTAATAGACTTTGATTATGAAATAAATCAATACATCCCCACGCCCTCCACCCAGTTTCTTTTCTGGGTATGCATTTATATTTCATCAATCCAGTTATGCTCTCTACAAGTATTTTCTTGTAAGCTATAGGTTTAATCTTCAGCAATTAGTCCTTTATATTACCATGATATGTTGTGTTCTACAGTTACCCTTCCAACTTATTTAGCGATTATGTTTGAATTTAGCCTTTTGATCATGATAAGATATTCTGTATTCATGCATATGAATAGATTTATTGAATCATTTGATGTTAACGTTTATTAACTTCCCTTCGCTTTTCAGGTCATAACTAAGGCAACTGCTGAAGGGACGCTTTATACGAGAGATTGGGATACTGAGCCTCTTTTTCCCCTGCCTGATGCCAATGCAGTTAACAAGGAGTATGTCTTCTCCCTATCTCATGCATGTCAACAGATGTGAGAAAATAACATATTAAATATTTAGTCCCATTAGTTGCACTACTCTTTCTAAGTACTTGTTAGGTAACATATAAGATTCCATGAGCTGGCACTCCTATTGAAACCCCTTTAGTTCAAATGTACGAAATTTTAGAGTGCTGGGACCCTATTGGGTTATTTTGTGGCTGCTTGAGTAATTCTAGTATGAACATTCTATTATATCAATGTTGGTGACGATCTCTCTGTCCACAAGGTCTGTTTGTCTTAGATCTCCTTTTTATCAGACAGTAAGAACGCGGATCTTTTCACTATCTATATCTTGAGTCCTTGACAATATATCTCAAATCTTAACTAACCCTGAAATCTTGATGTTATCTAGGGATGCACAGTTTTTCGCTCCAGTTTCTTCATCGCCAAAGAACAAGAAAAGTCCTACTAGGCGAGCCAAAAGTAGGTGGGAGCCTATTCCAGAGGAGAAAATGGTTGAAAAATCTGTTAATCTTTCGTATGAAACTGTAAAGTATGGTGGTCGGAACACACAGGTATTAACCGTCTTTCTACAATAAGTTTATTTAATGAGTTGTTAAATATACTGACTTTTTCCATTTTGCCACTGTTCAATTAACTTTATTGGTACTAGAAACTATTTTATATTTATTCTATCCTGAAGGGTCAATGCAAGACGAGTTCTACATTCCTCGTGTTTCACTTGTATACTTGATAATTGTTATACCAACCTTTGCTGATTGTATGACTGCTAAGTTGACTTCATTGGAAAACTTAGTTATTTTAAATCTATTTTATGCTAATACAAGGTTGATGGATGTTAATCATCTCGCCTAAAAGCTTAAGCTGTTAGATAGGTGCCGTTTTAGATTAAAGGTAACTTGCACAATTTTCATAAAAGGATAGTGTTTGAGACTTGAACCCAGGACTTATCCCAGCATTGATATCATGTTAACCACCTAATCTAAAAAATTAAGCTGCTGGAGAGTGGCCATAGGTATTTGTTTAAATCTTGTCTTCAACAATGGGTTTTGAATCTCAGTTTTTGGTGCCACAGTATCATGCAATCACACATCTTGGCTTTGCTGATGGATGGCCAAATTCAACAGCTGATGGCAAATGGTTGTAGACATGTTTGACTTGTTTGAAGAAAAGTATTTTCATATTCTTGTTTTGATGTATAATGTATACGACATCGATAACATTTGTGTTAGAAGATTTCCTAGGATTTTTGTAATTATGTATTATATTTGATTATTTGCTATTTTAGGTAGTTGAGAGATTTGTGAGATGTACATATATTTTAGGAATCAGTTTTTATT
>CAIGRF010194436.1:43019-54084 GCA_903798235.1 Fraxinus ornus | reverse complement strand
AACAAAAAAAAAAAAAAAAATTAAACAAAACAAAAAAAAAAAAAAAAAAAAAAAAAAAAATAGCCGAGCCGAGCCGAGCCGAGCCGGCGGCTTGTGAATAGTAATATTAAAACTCACTCTTTTATTATAGGTAGATAAAAAAGAAAAATCCAAATTCTTCGATTTATGGTGTTGTATTTGTACATGGCTAGGTGAGCTAAGAGCTCTCGTGTATGCTAACTGGATCACTCGCACCAACAACTTGCCTCGAACATGAATCGAGTCAACTCGACTCTGTTAATGGGACGAGATGACTTGACAAGCAATTCACTCCACTTAATACTCCCATATTTGTATTTGGGTGATGACATATGGACAGCCAACGTGGCCCTTAAGGACACCCCATGCAAAGCGCAAGGGCATCCGAGTTAGCCTTCTATTCACATAGGCAATAAGCTCAACATATACACACATGTAATATTTTTGGGTGGGATAAAATCAAAAGTACACTTTCAATTGTATGAACTACACACACAAATATATGTTTGGTACTGATTCTATAAAATTCAAATTTTCCAAACTCATTTTTAACTGCACATTTTCTCAATAAAAAAGTTTTGTCAGTGAACTCATAACATTTTTTTTACTTTTTAACTACACATTTTCCAACAAAATCACTTTTTACAATATTTGTTTAAATAAAATCTATATCAAATGGCTACATGACAATTTGTAGGGGCACTCTACGAGGTCCTCGACCAAGGCTCGAGTTGAAGCAACTAAGTCCCTTTTGACTATCATTTAAATGATTTTTTTTTTTTTTTTAAGAAAAATGAGTTTTGAAATAGTGATTTTTTTAGAGATTATGTGGTTAAAAGTAGATTTTTTTTATTACGTGTAAGATATTTTATTATGAGAACGTGCGATTGAAAATGAGTATGTGAAAAAAATTGTTTTAATGGTTGTCAATCAGGGCTAAGGAAATCTGGCATTTGTTTGAACTTCATTTTTTTCAAAGTCATCTTCAACCACACATTATCAACCAAAATTTTTTTTCCCGACTTATTAACTTCATATTCTCTAAAATTATTATTTTTATTAAATATATTCTGGTAGTTGATAAGAAGCAAAAATAGGGAAGAATAGTCTTTTCTTTGGTTTTGTTTCTCCTAATTATGTCAATATTTGAGCCACATTTTTTTTTTGTTGAAAAATAGTTTGTAATAGTGAGTTTTTGGAGAATATATAGGGGTAATTGACGCAAAACGTCCATACCTTTGACGGGTTTTGTGCAAAACGTTCATACCTTTCGTTTTTTTTATGCATGACATCCTTATCTTTCACATTTTTGGCGCAGGACGTCCTTTTCCCTCCAATTTTTGACCATTTTACCCTCCAAATTAAATAAAACAAAAAAGAAAAGAAAAGAAAAATAAAGAAAATTGTGATATGTTCTTAAACTTTTTTAAAAATGCAAATCAGTCCAAAAAAACCCATTCACTTCACATTTATTCTTGGGGCTATTCAAGTATTTGTAAACCCTCGGTCAGAGCTTTTGAAACGCGGGCAAAGGTGAATCTGAGTCCTTGAGCTTCTTCACAATGTGGGCAATTATTTTTGTCAAGTGGTTTTGAGGATCTCCGTGAACTCATTTTGAAATCTTGATAAAAGAATTAATCAACAATGTTTCATGAATTAATTCAGTTTGATGGTGTGTTGTTTGGAGTGAATTGAGGCCATATTCTATGTCATCTGGACCTGGGCAGACAGATTGTGGTGGTCCGCGACCATGATGGTGGCTGGAGGAGAGATTTTCGGCAGGTTGCAGAATTTCGATTTTCTGATTTTGATGCATGATTTTGGGCGTATAAGTAGATGAAATGGGAAGTTTTTAGATGGAAATTGTAGAGGATCTTGATGATTAAGTTGGTAGTCATAACCGGCGGTTTTGGTGGCCGGAATGAGGTGGAAATTGGATCCATAACTAGCAGGTAGGAGCTCTCAACGGTTTTTTTTTAATATTTTTATAAGTTTTGGACTTATTTGTATTTTTAAAAAAGTTGAGGAGTAAGATTGCAATTTATTCTTTATTTTTGTTTTATTTAAATTGGAAGGTAAAATGGTCAAAAATTGGGGAAAATGACGTTCTGCGCAAAAAATGTGAAAGGTAGAAACGTTCTGCATCAAAAAACGAAAGGAATGGACGTTTTGCACAAAACCTATCAAAGGTAGGAACGTTTTGCGCCAATTACCCAATATATAGTTAAAAAGTATGAAAATATTTTTGATTTATTAGTAAAATATTTCATGTGAAAATGTGTGTGTTGACACTCCAAAAATACAGCCTAAAATCAAAGGCCCAAAATAAGAAGCCCAGTGAAAGAATCCAAGATGGAGGCCTAATAAGAATCAATTTGAAGGCCCAAGGGGAAAAGCCCAAGTAGGAGGCCTGAGAAAATGATTAAATAACGGAGGCCCAAGATAAAGGAAACGCCATCGTCCAAACTAACAAAACGTGCAGAGGCTGAACGAGTGAAAGGCCATGCAGTCGCCCAGAGTAATGATGGGGTTATCGTCCAAACCTTCGAAGTCGCCCAGAACTGAACGAATCTGAAGCATTATGGCCAACCATTCCAACAGTTGTGGGAAACAGTTCTTAAGCATATTCGACCTGTCACACGATCTTGAGATAGACAGTTAAGAGGAATAGAAATGGCTACTGTTACAAAGTAACTTCTCTCCCCACGAGTCAGTCATTATGAAGAAGTTGGACAAGTTACAACGTGACTGGGCAGTTCCAAACGGTTTCATCCATCTAGCAGCGCCAAGAGAGTATAAAAGGAAGTGAAGTCATAGAAAGAAGCCCCCCCAATCAACAACTCTCTACAAGAGAATATGTAATTTTTATTTCCTTAGTCTAAATTTAAATCATTTTCATTACTCGTGTGCTTGCGCCCCTTGGAGGTGTTTTAATCTGTTTCCCAATTGTAATCCTTCACTAGTAAATACACCCCTTTTTGGGACTTTGTCTCAAGAGGTTTGTTCCTTACACAATCGTCTGACCCCTGTTTCTATTTAATTGTTGGCGGACTAAAAACACGCGAAACAGTGTGATTGAAAATATATATATATTTTTTTAAATGTGTTTTTAAATAACGAGGATCGAGCATGAGCTATATACATTTACAACACAGATCCCCATATAATGCTATCCACTAACCCAGCATAGCTTGCTCAAATTCTTTCATTTTGTTTAGTTTAAACTTTAAAGGGCCCGGTTTTAAGAAGAGGGGAGAGTAGTTTTCTTGTAAAGAATGTTTTTTCTTTCAGACCAGAGAGATGAATTAATCAAACAATAGGTAGATACACATATAAGTGTGTGTGTGAGAGAGAGACTGAAGAAGCTTAAGACCATGAATGATGATAATGATAAATGTTCGGGTTTTTCTCTCTCAACCCACATGAAAATGGAGGCTCCTGCTGCAATATGTTATGGTGGATTTCACTCACCTTTCTCAGTGATGCCCCTCAAATCAGACGGTTCCCGTTGCATCATGAAACCCCTCTCTACATCACATACACAATGTTAGCTTCATTTTCTCCCCATTTTTTTCTTATATATTTCCATACATTTCCATGAAACTGTGCACTAAATATGCAGTATTTGGTTTTAGTATTAACAGATTTATCTTCTTTTCTTTAATGGAGTCATGGCACCAAATTCCTCTCCGAAACTGGAGGATTTTTTGGGTGCTGCAACTGTGGAAACTCATCAATATGGAAGCCATGAAACAGGAACGATGGTTCGTAGTTTAGACAGCATTTTTTACAATCAAGAACCCTTTAAGGAACAAATAGGAGAAGATGTTCAAGTTCAGCAGCAACATCATCAGTACTATTCTGCAGCGGGGATACATTATCATGGTATGTATGAAACAACAGATGAACAACAACCCCATAAAGAAACTCAACTTCTGGACGGTAATACTCTAGTTCCTCCAATGTCTGAGGATGCAATGACATGCTCGAAAACCTGGGTTGATCACCATGCACTTGAACATCTGGTGAATCCCAGAATGGTTGTTGGTGGTGGTGGTGCAATGGAGTCATTGAGCTTGTCAATGAGTCCTGGTTCTCAGTCAAGTTGTGTTACTGCTTCAAGACAAATTTCACCAACTGAGACTGAAGGTTTGGAAATGGAAAACAGGAAAAGAGAACATGAGAAAGTGACATTAAAACCGAAAGTTCATAGGAAAGCCATTGATAGTTTTGGTCAAAGAACATCTCAATATAGAGGTGTAACTAGGTCAGCATACATTTATGAATTTAACAGTTTATTTTGTATCTATTTTAATGTTAATAGTCCCATGTTATTATAGGGTAATGATGTGTTCCTTGGCTGATCTTGAGTTTTTTCTCTCTCTTTTTCAATTTCATATTTTTCTAGTAGCCTTACTTTTTTCGTTGTACTCGCCATGTCTGTCCTTTCCTATCTCACCAAGTCTCGGGGCTTTTCTTTGATGAAAATTGTGAAGTGTCGTACTTCTGATGGAAAAAAATAAGCTGACCGGCACATGAAGGACTGTGTTATATTTTTACAAACTTTTATTTCCAGACATCGATGGACGGGTAGGTATGAAGCACATTTATGGGATAATAGTTGCAAGAAGGAGGGCCAGACTAGGAAAGGAAGGCAAGGTAACAAAGGAAATAAAATCCCTTCAGTACTCTTTTGGATTTTTATGGTTTTAGTCTCTGACCATATTTGTCTCATTTTCATTGTCTCTGTAAATTTTCTCGTCATGCTCTGGATATGCTGTTCCCATCAAATAATATAAAATCAGTTTATCTTGGTAAGATTATAGTTTTAACAATGCTATTAAATTTGTAGTTAGTTCCTGAGCAAAAATATGTGAATGCTTAAACACATTTCAGGAGGTTATGATATGGAAGAAAAAGCCGCAAGAGCATTCGATCTTGCTGCAATTAAGTACTGGGGCCCTTCAACACATATCAACTTTCCGGTACTAAGTGATTTTTTCCCTCTCGTTTATGTTATCTTCTTTGTGTGTTTAGGTAGGCATGTCACGGGTTTCACTCTTTCAGGCTACTGTATTGTCATGCCCTAGCTGGCAGCCAGGATGAACAACTCACAATTTCTTGTTGCTTTTGCAGTTGGAAAACTACGAGAACGAAGTTGTACAGATGGAAAACATGAGCAGACAGGAATTTGTTGCACATTAGAGAAGGTGAACTAGTCTAAATCTTTCTGTTAGATGTCTTTGTTTCTTGACTTTTTACACTTTTACTTACTGGATTTTTGTGTGTACTCGTTTTCAGGAGAAGTAGTGGATTTTCAAGGGGTATTTCAATGTACAGAGGAGTGACAAGGTTCATTCGAAATTCCTTCAATGTTCAGAACATAGTCTTGTATGAATTTAAACAGGCTTTTTAATCAAATTAAACTTGGGTTTTGCCATACTTAAAGACATCATCAGCACGGACGCTGGCAAGCTAGGATTGGCCGGGTTGCAGGGAACAAGGACCTCTATCTCGGAACTTTCAGTAAGTTGCCCGATGCTTCAAATAACAGTACTCACAATAAACAAAATTTTAACTTCTTTTCATCTTGATGTCTTGTTAAACCATTCAAAAATGTAAATCTGGCAGGGAAAGCATTGAAAGGCTCAATATTGAGTCCTTTTTTAGTTCTCGTGCTTCACTTTTTAAGCCACTAGTGATGCTTTTATAAGGCTGATTCAAAAGCTACTTGGACTTTCAAGGCCGATTTCAATTAGAAAACTTTTATAAGGCTATATTCATAGTAAAAATTCTTGATAAGTGTTATTATGTTCAGGGAAGTTAATTTTTACGTTCGACTCCAGGCACGCAGGAAGAAGCAGCAGAAGCTTATGACATTGCTGCAATCAAGTTCCGGGGTGTAAATGCAGTCACTAATTTTGAAATATCGAGATACCATGTGGAGAAAATCATGGCTAGTGATACTCTTCCTGCTAGAGAGTTAGCGCGGCGAAACAAGGAGACGGATCCTTACAGAACAGCAGCTCCTGAAAACGAGGAATTCCATCCGGTCGAGAGAGCTGGAAATGTTACTAACTGGAAAATGTTGCAAAATGCTTCTGTTGAATCACTTGGGGACAAAATGACGTACAAAGCTGGAAAATATCAAAATTTGTCTTTCTCCGGAGCTCTGCAAGATCTGATTGGGATTGAATCAACCAATCCCCATACACGAAACTTTAAAAGTCCATTGTCTTTAGTTACCGGCTCGAGAGAAACAAGCCCGGATAACACAGGAGGGACTGTTTTCTTTGCACAGCCTACCTCGGCGACTAACTACATCAACCCCTCGACCAATGTCAATTCCTGGATCCCGACTTCTCAGCTGAGGCCAGTTCCACTCGCCATGTCTGACTTGCCAGTTTTTCCTTCTTGGAATGACTCATGAACATTTCGATTCAGAATAATGCTCCTTTACCAGAAGAATCTGTTCAGATGCAGGGACGAAGATGCCGTAGCGAGAGGTGATTGGATGAGAAAGTTGTCTGTATTTAAAACAATCCAATGATGAAATGTCATGTGTTATGTCAATCACCATGTCAAACTTTCTATTCATATAGCATGATTGTTCAATTTATCAGTACGTAAAAAGATTTTGCATGAACAAGCAATCTTTCTCAATCAATGTAGAATTTGTTAGCTTTTCTTTATAAGTATATCTGTCTCTGGTTGAATGTTATGGAAGCTTTTCCGAGCTCAAAATCATCCTTTTTTTTTTTTCCTAACATCAAATCAGGATCAAAGATTTTGCAAAATGGAGGGAATGGTTCATGATTGATTCGGCTCTATAATTTCTGTCAAGTACAGAAACAGTTCATTTTCCCAATAATGAGAAACACTAACGCTTTTACCACACTGTCAAAACTTCTCTTCGATCATTGCCATTCTCCTTCTATGTCCTCATTATTATACAAAATAATCATTTACCTGATTGTGAAAATCCGAGCGAGCGTACGTCTTTTCATCACAACACAACGTGAGGTTAGCACATTTTATGACTGGTCAAAAAAGCCTATTATTGCGAAATTTGTATACAAGTTTTATTAATGTCATTAACATTAGCCAAATGATTGACATAAAGTTTAGTATAATTCAAAATTGAAATGGACCCATTAGAGGCAAAATGGCATCATTTCTTGATATTCAACTTATCATTGTAATCATCATGTTATATATTGTTCTATTCTTGTCAATAGCACAATGTGGACACCCATTGAACTTAATACACTATCAAAAGTTGAGGGGATGTTTGGTTAGATATTTTTGAAAATATATCATTGAAAAAAAATATTGTTAAATAGAACTCAAAATATATTTTTGATTTTTTCAGTAAAAATACAGAAAAATGGATAATAAAAGTAATAAAAGTTCCTCATTTCTTGATTACGTAGACGATTGAAAACTATAGAATACTTTGATTAGACTCTTGTGGAACGCTCCATATATAAATTTTGTTTGCAAACGGCATTGCATTTTCCAGTTTATTCCAATTTGATCTTTGCTTCATGAGTTTCGTTCGATTTTGATCATTTTTCGTTGTAATCTTAAATATTGGTCCCAAAACTTTCAAATGCTTCAATGTTGGTCCCCGAACCTCAAGAATATTTCGAAATTGGTCTTCCTTAACTTCTAAAAATGTGGAATCCCGTCCGCAAACTATCGATAAGTTGAATTTCACTTAAACTTGAGACTTTCCTCCAATTGTTCCTTTAATATTTTTATTAATATCATACAATTCGATTAGTCTTCAATAGCTCTAATTCAACTCCTATGAATCTAAAAAATCATCCCTTTTGCTCCAAATGCTTCAAAGTCCACATTTTACATGCAATAACAATATTTACACTAAATTAAATAGAAATTCGCACAAAGTTACAAATATGATTGAATTTATAAGTTCAAATAAGCGTGTAAAATATACTTTTCACTTTCTCCAACATCAGAGGAAAAAGGACAGCTAGAAGATGATTTTTTGTGTATGCTGAATGGGAAGTACTATTAATGATTCACGAGTATTCATTGACGTAGTTACATGAACATCGAAAGAACTTTCCAATACCACGAGAAGGTATATAACTTCAAAGGACTTGACAAATATTTTTACAGCATTGCAGTCTTATACCATAGTTCTTTTGCATATCAATTTTATCTTATTGATTCTGACTATCCAAACATGTCTAGATTTCTTGCTCCTTATTAATTTTTATTTTTTTGGTTCCTTTTTTCCCAAGTTAGTTTATTGTTTGTTCGTATTTTATTTTTGTTGCAGAAAATATTTTTTTTGTAAAAATTACCAACTTTAAAATGTATATATTACTTATTATTTTATTAATATAAAATAGTTCTATTTTACGAATAATCAAATTAATTAAACAAAATATCAAAAACAATGTCTAAAAATTCTAAACTGTTTATGTTTTGTTTGTTTTCTGTTTTGAAAAACAATTTTTCAGAATGACAAACCAAAAACATTTTCTGCAATATTTAAAGAGAATGTTTTTAATAATTAATATGTTCAATGAGATGCTAGAGTTGTCTAGTGGATACCCTCAGACACATGTCATCTAAGCAAGAATAAAGTTGAGTATACACCAAGTGTCAGCTGAGTGTACACTCAGTTTGACAGCCCCCTCACATGAGCTTAGGGTCTACAATTTTTAAAATTACTGGTCACACCTCCTATGTGAGGAGACTGTCATGCTAGATGTTCACCAACATTAAAATATGAGCATTTCTCTTCGAGCAAACAACATTAAAATATGAGCACTTAGTGGATTGTGAATAAGTGAGGGTTATGTCTATTGAATGATTTATATGCCTTCTCAAGATAACTTTTTAATCTTCGTATTTATATGTCTTACTCTTCTATCATATTTTGTAGGGTACATAAACACTTCATCAATTATTGGGAAATATTTTTAAATGGTTTAACTTATAAATAGATATAAATGAAAGTCAAAGAAATGTGTGATACTTATAAACTTTACAAAATATATGGACAAAAAGTGATTTGACCGTTCTTAAATAGTTTATAAACACTAACCAAACATGGACTTAACTTATGTATACTAACTCATCTAGCAGGGTGTTATAAACTCAAAGTTTAGTTGATATCAATATTTATAAATTCTCATGGATTTCGTGAATTTGAATAGAATTCACAAAATTCATGAGATTTTAATAGAATTCTCATACTTGGATTCGTTGAATATTAATTAATTTTTTACAATTACAAGTTAAATTGTTGGAATGCGGAAGCAAAATTACCCAAAAATTTTAAAAAAAATCCTTAATTAAAAAACAAAATCGTCTAAATTTTTGTGTGTGTTAATATCAAGAACTATGGATTCAAATTTTTACCTAAATTTGATAGTCAATTTTTGAATTAGTTCTGAATCACGAGCTTCCGATTTTTTGGATCACGAGATCTGAATTTTTAATTGTAAGAACTTGATACTTCAAACATTCAAGTCTTCTATGATATTCTCCAAAATCAAGACTAAATCGATAGGTGTGTATACCTTCTTTTAATTAAATCAAAAAACTAATTTTTGGACTAGACAATTGATTGAAGGAAGAAAAATAATTATTTTCTCTCTCCATATTTGAATTGTAGAATTATGTATTATGATTGTTGTAGAATTTCTAGATTCATATAGTCTCTATTTATAGAGATAAAGATGTTCCAATCCATATACAATAATAATTCCATTTTCAAATAGAAGTTTTAATTAAATTCCAAATAAGAGTTTTAATAAAAGTCCAAGTCAAATTGGTTTATATTTAATTACATGTGTACTCATAGAACTTCAATTACAATTATAATTAAGTTTACAACTTTCAAATAGTTATAATTAAGTACAAAATTTTATTATAATTAAAATTAAGTCCCAAACTATTATAATTACCGTAATTAAGTCTCAATATTTTGTAGAGCTACTACATGACCTGATTGGACATATATTATGCAAGTTCCAATAATTAGATCATATCTAGTCGACCCTATACTACCCAATCTAATTATTAGTCTTTATTTTTTTCACTAAAAGGAAAAAACTGCACTCTTTGAATATATAAGATCACGGAAGACAGTAACTCTAATACTTTTATTTGTCCTATTGTATATGTACCTATTGTATATGTACTTTATTCCCGTCTGAGATCTAATAATTAGGTACTAACATAAATAACCGTTTTGCTTTAATTATTCTCACTAACTTCATTATCATTTTCTTCAGTGGTTCTGTGAAGTAATCGCAGATATCAAAGTTTAGTTGTCGCTAAATACGGAGTTCAAATTTTAATCGTCCAATAGAAATAATTAAATAGTCATCCTACCCATTTCTCAGAGCGATAGTTTCCGACACGAATTTATGTTCTTTACTTCGCACATTTTCAAGTCCCCAATTCATTGATATATTTAACCAATGAAATTGATCTCACAAGAACCATTAAAATTACAAAAAGATATATATAACTTTGTCAAGGAATTTAGACGAAATACAAGACGATCTATTGGAATTTAATTCTCCGCACGATCATATTATAAAATTAAACTCAACACGTGGTCAAGTGTACTAATGTCACATTTAACTATTTCTATTATAAGGACAAATCACAAATTCGAATAATAAATTAATCAGCACTACAAGATTCTAGTATAAGGTGACAATTCTTATACATTGGTTGTAAATAAATTATATATGATTAAAATAGAAATTGTGTCACATTGTACTTCTCAACACAAGTATCCAACTTATATTATCACAAGTGATCCTAAGCACTTAAATTCACTTATTCAATAATAAATAAATACAACAAAAGAAATGAAAGAAATTTCATACAGTATTTAAGCTTATCTATTACATGAGTGCCCCCCGAAACCCCATGCTCCTTCGGTACGTTCTTCTTTATCTTTCACTACAAAGTAAAAGAGGCTATCACTTGTGCCACGTGTCGGCTTCTCCCATCGTCATAATTCGATTTCTTTTTTTTTTTTTTTTTT
>CAIGRF010194396.1:9826-19930 GCA_903798235.1 Fraxinus ornus | reverse complement strand
CATACGACCACGGACGATTTAAGATTCAGTCATATGTGATTTGTATCTCACAATCACAACTCCTTGTGATTAACAAATCATCAAAACTTGAATCTACGGATTCTATTATTTAATTGATTAGAATATTAATTTAATCAAATAATAGATCTTGCCATAAATATGCATCGGTTATATATACATTAAAAGTGCTTATGTCCAAAGTTGATTGGATCTAGGGCATAACACTTACAAAGCTACAGCACTTCATAGCTTCCTCGTAACAAATTCAGCAATTTTTTAGGTATGGCTTCAGTACTCTAGCACTTTGTCGAAAGAGAACATCAGGGATCAGGTTATTATTTTAAATTCCAACTATGATATCAATATCTATACTTGGAATTGGAAGAACTATTGTGTTGTGTCAAAGATCGAAACGTTCGTCCCAATAAAAACAATTTACACAAAAAAAGTCCACACATAACATGAATAATCATACATGGACTGGAGGACTATTGTTACATCTCGCCTAAGAGACTCCAAATAAAGCCTACTTGGCATCACAGATAGCTACTCAAGGATGAAGCCCTATGTCCCACAACCAATGTCATCAATGTTTGACCAAAGTCAGAGATGATAAAGTTGAAGCTCACTACCGAAGCAAAGCAATAGAATGAAGAGATCTGAAGCCCTTCAACCGAAGCGGTTGTTTGCGACGAAGCGGTAGCGATTCGACGGCTCAATTCAAAGCACACGCTTATAACCCACCTCCTTCAAAGATCTCCTATAAATGGAATATTATTTGAATGATTAATGTGACCTTTGTAATGAGAGATATATCAAATCTTGCCATCATAGGTTGTAGGGTGGCTGCTTCTTTAAGAGCATTAAATGTGCCACAAGACTAGTGAGGTTAGATTGATGTCTATGATAAGATTCTTCGGTTAAGAAGATGAAGCTACGTGCTTCTTCATCCAAGGCGTACCACTTCATTTGTAACATTGTAAATATTCCCTCTTCTATCATTTTGAAGACTAATGCAATTATATACACTTGAAGCTATATCTTATCTTTTCTTTTGTTCTATCATCCTTAGATTGTTTGAGTATCATCCTTAGATTGTTTGAGTTGGGTACTTAGCTTTAGGACATGTAATTGTTTGTTTTTGATTGTTATTTCTTATGAAATCCCGTTTATATATATTGTTGGCACCCGAACATTTTTGTCTCGTATTATAAAACAACTCCCACATCCAAATTGATATATTTTGTCAATTAGTGATCTGTCCAAGGGTGTTGGAATTAGCTTACGTGGATGCCAATGGCCCGATATCTATTGTCCACTTGTGCATACATAAGTCGAGGTCAATAGTCATACCAAGTTTATTTATCCAAGTAATAGAATTTTTGTTTTTATTGTTGTGCTTTAGTGGAATTTTAAATGTTATGTACCAAATTTGCCTTATTAAACATTGCCTAAAGATAGTAAGTCTCTTTACCATATGACGATTATTAATGGGGGTGTATTTAATTGTGACTTTTAGAGACTTTTGGAGACTTAAAAAGTTTAAGTGTATTCAATTGAGACTTTTAGAGACTCTCCCAGAGTTCAGGTGTATTCAATTGAGACTTTCATAGAATTTTTGAAAGTCTCTAAAAGTCACCCGGTATTCAATTGAAACTTTTTAGAACTCTCTATAAGTTACGGGGTATTCAATTGAGGAGGACTTTTAGAAACTTTATAACTTGGTAGACTTTTGGAGACTTTTTTTGTAAGAAATATGAAGAAAAAAACTCAAAACAAATCTCTCATACAATGAGAGATTTCTCAGAGTACCAGTCAACCCATAAACTCTACCACACCCACCCACCCACCTGCCTTCGTTGCCATCGTATTTGACCCGATTATGATTATGTTCAACCCGCAGAAGTATGGATGGACCAATGCAATCCCACTAATTTTCACATCTTGCGCTAATTCAGAATTCTCAATTCTCATAGTCCAATTCTCAGAATTCAGAATTCCCACCTACTAATCATCATAATCACTTTTCAGCATTAGCTTCATCCATGGAGGACCGATTTCATTTCTCATGTTCCATTTCATTTCCTATCATTTTTTAACATTGGTGATTTTAAAAGGAAATTAGATGTCTGGTTTGTGGTGGTGGTTGGTCAGATTTTTTCATCTCCATTGACTTGATTTTTGTTGTTGAGATTTATGTTTCTGTTTTTACAGAAAAGTGATTTGGCAAGAAGAGGTGAGAGTGGGTGACAGAGGCATGTGGGTGAGGGTAGAGGTTGTGGTGGAGTTACTCCTGGTGTTTTTGGACGAAGATGAGGATGGAGAAGATGGGGTTGGGTTTGGGGGTGGTGGCGGTAAATTTTTTTTTTTTTTCTTTTGTTCTTAATTTAAATATTAATATTTATTGCTTGATGAAGATGGAGAAGATGTATTTGATGCAACTTTATTATTATTATTATTATTTAAAAAAAAAAAATTGATATGGATTTGCATTTTCATTTG
This sequence comes from Fraxinus ornus, assembly GCA_903798235.1. Taxonomy (NCBI): domain Eukaryota; kingdom Viridiplantae; phylum Streptophyta; class Magnoliopsida; order Lamiales; family Oleaceae; genus Fraxinus; species Fraxinus ornus. Next base: position 17,428 of record CAIGRF010194396.1, on the reverse strand, counting down.
TTGTGGATGATTTGGATATATAAAAGTTGTTTAAATTATTAAATTATATATGTTTAATATTTTTTTCAAAAAAATAAGTCTCCAAAAATTTTTAAAAGTCTCTAGTGAAAGTTTCCAAAAGTCCACATAAAACTCTTACTAAAATCTTACCAAATCTATCGAAATCACTTGAAAGTTCACAAAGTCTCCAAAAGTCGTCCACTTTAAAAAGTCTCCAAAAGTCTTTAAAAGTCTCAATTGAATACATCCCCCTAAATTTAACAAGGAACAATTTTTCATTTTTATTTGTAAGTTTCATCAATTAGGGAACAAATGAGGACCAAATTTTGAATGAAACTATTTTTGAAGTAATGCAATTTATCTTCACGGGATTATCACATGTGATGTGGTTCATACAATTAGATCAATAGAGTGAATTTTATATTTATATTTAATCAATGTTATCATGTTACCACACATCACATGTCAAATCATGTGGGACTACTCCCCTCCGAGGACACATCGTTATTCTTTAATCTATGCGTAATTCGATTTATAAATTCGGACCTACAAGGATATAAAAATGCATAAAATTATGATGATTCACTATCAACACAAAAAACATAATAATTACTTTATATGCACTTAGTCGTCTAATGGACATTATATTATAATTCCTTATTTAATTTGAGCANTATATATATATATATATATATATATATTTATTTTTCTTTAATTTGGATCAGTCTCTAAAAATCTTCAACACAGAGATTTATGAATACTTTGATTGTTGGCCAATTTTGGTACCAACATTTATATATCAAATAAGATGTAGTACTCAAATTTTATGATTAAACAAACTTCATCTAACTGATAAAACTTGAATATGAAACTAGTTAATAGTCGAATATAAAAAGATTTATGGAGTTTGTACAAGTATAGGAAAGGTATATATCAGTAGAATACTCCCCTCATAATGCATCACTAAAAAAAAGTAATTGCAAATTGCAATATGTATATAACTGAAAAAGCGTAAAATATTCTACTTTTTATTTTCTTTAAAATAGATAAAGGGCTTTTAATATGGTTTCTGCTTCCTGTAAAAGAGATTTTAGAGGAAGCTGCCTTACTTTTTGTTTGAAAATTAATTTTTAAAAGTACTTAAAAATATTTTTAGAAGAAGCTATATTGGATCAACTTCCTTTAAAAGTTCTTTAAACTGATAAAAATACTTTCGTAAAATTAGTTAAACGGATCAAAAACTACTTTTGAACCTCAAAAACTCTTTTTAACTTTTCAAAAGTCATGTAAAACGAGATACACCAAATAACCCCTATGAAGAAGATTACGCGTCACGAATTTGATTCTCTAATTAATGAACAGTAAATGTGACGCAAAGAGTGGGAACTCGACGTTCTACTTTCCTTTAAAGCCACCCCTTTTGGATTTTCCCATATTCTTGTTGGGTTGTATGCCCATATAGTATAGTTTTGCAGATGTAAAAAATAACAATATATTTACATTAAATAAAATTATGTTTTTCATTTATTGTATTTATTTAATTATTGAGCATGCGAATTAAACTGCATAGGATCATTTGTGATAATATAAGTTGGGTACTTGCATTGAGAAGTACAGTATGACACAACTTATATTTTGATCATAAAGAAATTGTTCACTACCAATGTATAAGGGTTAGCACCTTGTACCAGAAGGTTGTAGTGTTGTCTGATTCACTATTCAGGTTTGTGATTTGTCCTTATCACAGAAATAGTTAAAGATGACACTAGTACACTTGGAGTGTATTGAATGACCACGTGTCGAGTTTATAGCATGACCATGAGGAGAATTAAATTCCACTTGACCACTGTGATTTCATCTAAATCCTTTTTAGAGTTATGTATATCTTTTCATGATTTTAATAGTTCTTTGATTCATCAATGGGTGAGATTAATTTGATTGATCAAATATCTCAATGAGTTAAGAACTTGAGAATGAGCGAAATAGAGAACATAAATTCGTGTTGTGAATCATCGCCCTAAAAAATGGGTAGAGTGACTATTTAAGCATTTTCTGTTGAACGATTAAAATCTGAGCTCAATATTTAGCGACGACTAAATTTTGACATATGTGATTTGTTCACAAGACCGTTGAAGAAAATGGTACTTAAGTTAATGAGAATAATTGGAGGGGCAAAATGATCTTTTACGCTCATACCTAATTATCGAATCTCGGACGAAGTAGGTCAAAGGAAAGTATTATAGATTTATTGGCTTCTATGATATTATATATTTTGAGAGTTCAGTCTTTTACCTTTAGCGGAAAAAGCAAAGACTAATATTTAGATTGGGTTGTCTAGGGTCGACTAGATAAGATCTAATTATTGGAGCTTGGAAAATATATGTCCGATTAAGTTCCTGTGGTAGCTCTATAAAGTAATTGAACTTAATTACGGTAATTATAATAGTTTTGGACTTAATTGTAAATACACTAAAGTTTTGTACTTACTTGTAATTACTATAAAATTTATAACCTTAATTATAGTTGCAATTGAAGTTCTAAGACTACACATGTAATTAAATGTAATTTAAACTAATTGGATTTGAACTTTAATTAAAACTCATACTTAGATTTTAATTAAGACTCCTATTTGATATTGGATTTATTATTCTATATTGATTGTAACATCCTTTTATCTCTATAAATAGAGATTAGATAGACATAAAAATCCTACAAGAATCATAATACATAATTCCATAGTGTTCAAATTTGAAAAGAGAGAAAATTAAGAAAAAATTATATTTTCTTATTATCCACTCATTAAAAAAACGGTGTTCACCCACTAGTGTAGTCTTGACTTTGGAGAATACCATAAAATACCTGTAGATTTGAAGCATCAAGTTCTTGCAATTAAAAGACTCGAAGCTCGTGATCTAAAAAGCTGAAAGTTCGTGATTCAGATCTAGTTTTAGAATTGATCATCGAATTTAGGTAAAAATTCGATTCCCTAATTCTTGTTATGACATATATATGAACATCTAGTCGACCTTGTTAACTAAATTAAAGTTTCTTTTTTTAATTTCTGAATAATTCTACTTCCGCATTGTAACAACTAGTATCAGAGCAATCTAGATCGTTCACGTGTTTGTTATTTGTGAATCTTGATTGCATGTTCTAGTCGAGCGATATCTATGAATATTTGATTATGTGATGATTTAATGATTGAATTATTATAAACTGTGACCCAATTATTTGTGGTTAGTTCTTGTAATTCGTTATTTCGAGTCTGTGACAAGATATGTGGATTACGACTCTATCATCTTGATTTAATTTTCTTTTCAATTAGATTCAGGATTGTGAGCCTACGGGACATAAGAATTATGTAATTCTAGTAATTGTTGAATCTTGAAAAATTAATTGAAGATTGGAGACCTAGAAGACATAACAAAGAAGATCAAGAAAATATAAGGAAAAGAAAATCTGCCTCGTGGCAGAATCTGTCTACCACGTAGGCAGAATTCTGCTTATGTAGGCATAAAAACTTGTTCGCGTGAAACCCGCAAGCGTACGGGATCGTTGTACAAGTAATAAAATATGTGAGTTAAGAGTATCGTTCCCACGAGAAATAAGATCTAATTTTTAGTTCAATAGCTATTATTAAATTCGAAATGTGATCGTTTGTATATTATTTATACTAATCCTAAATTAATGATGCAGATAAAGTGTTTATCTAATATGTGAATGTTTGTATTGGAATCGTGAATCCCTCTATTGCTATTTAGTTTTATTCTTAATTCTTAATCTAGTAAATTCATGTATTCAAGACAATCGATAATCCACTGTTATTCAATATTCTTTTCCAAGATATATTAAACATATGTTTAACACGACCCGATTCTATCCCTAGTCCAAATTCATATGAAAAATACGCGTTGATTCACAAGATTTATCACACATAATTGCACATGCCATAGATGTTATTCATAATACATATTGTCCATGTGTTATTTTGCTGCGTTCTAGACTTATTGTGAGTATTCCTACACTACAACAGACAACTTACTATCTAATTGGTGATCAAGCAATTAAATAGTTCAATGGGAATGCAAAATCAATCAAGAAAAATAAAAAAGTATTAGATTAATTGTCTCGAATTAAAATAAATAAGTAATAGGGTTCATCATTCATCCAATACAATGAAAAACTTACCTAACATTCTTATAATTAAATTATGCAAGAATAATTGGAAAAAAATCACCCGAAGATAAGAAAGATGGAAGAAGTAGGAAAAATCCACGTCCTTGACTCAGATCTTTAAACCGGGCTATGAATCTTCAAAATCCTTATATTATTTGCCTTGATTTGATGTGCTAGACTCTTTATTGTGGTGAATTTTGGATTTTATATGCTCTGAGTCATTCAAGCCGTTCACCCCATCCCCCTTAGAAAATAGGTTAAATTTGGTTTTTATAGGAATTTGGATAAAACCAGTAAGTTGGGCCGTCCAGAATTACCTACGCGCGCGCCGTGTATTTCCTTGCCCGTGCACCGTTCAAATAGTTTACTCTCTGTAAATAAAAACTAAGCCCCTACGCGCAGGAGAGATTTTGCTTGTGCACGCGCGCATGCATAAAATCTTCCAATTGTTGCACTTTGGTCCCCGAATTTCATTCTTTATTTATTTTGGTTCCTTCTTTGTATTTTCTTGACCTTCTATTTTCCAACTTCATCTAATTAACTCCAACATCTCTCTAATCATCGATACTAGGTCCAAATCATCAATAAGCATTTTGCGATTTAGTCCCCAAGCTTTGTATTTGATCACTTTAGCCAATTTTATGCTATCTTTGCATTCTTTTCTCCAATTCTTCATCAAACACTGAGTTTTACCTATGAAATGAAATATAACACAAATGAGGTGGTATTTTATCTGAAGAATGGTAAAGCATCATTATTTAGGACCTCGAATAAGTGTAGAAACTACACTTATCATAGACAAATTGCATGTGTGGCAGAATTCTACTTGCATGGATAGACTGCTTGCGTGGCAGCACTTGAATTTAGGTTGACTGTTGATTCGGGTTCGTATTTTAGAATCAAATCGAATATGGATAAATTAAAAATTCAAATTTTTTTACAGGCATGATGGAGGAGTCCTATTGTTGTTTGGATTGCTATTGTTGGATTCTTGGAGAATTTTAGGCTGAAGATTTAGATTAAATATTGGGCTTGGGTCCAATTAATTTTGAGTCATTTAAGGGCTACAAATAATTGTTAATTTATTGGTCATGTATGCTTTTAAATTTTTTCTTGAAATATTATGGTTCTAGATATTATGACATATAGATTTATTTGTGATATCGCTTGTCATACTATGAATATGATGCATATCATTGAACACCGATTTTTCTTTGATTAATTTAATTTAAATTAAATTTTTCTGAATGAAAAAAAACGTAATAATTGAACTGTATGTTAATATGATTAATATGGACGATTTGTAATTAAAATCCATTACTTAAAAATATTGAGTGAGAGAAGGCGTTTATTTAAATAAAAACCCATGGTCTCCTTTGATCAATCCATAAGCAGAGTAACACGTTTGCCTCTTGCCGGTATTGCAACGGACTCCCTATAGGAAGGCCGCGTTGTTCAAGTTGCTTGATTGGATTTTTTTATGATAAGATCGTCTAGATATAATATAATTTGTGATCATCCTATAGATGTCGAAATTATTTTCAAGTATTTAGAGATTGAGACAGGATATACACTCAAATCGGAATCATCTATGAACCTCTATAGAGGCTCTCTTTTATAATTTTTGCGACCAAATGAAACAATACTAGGCTTAATATAGACATTTGTTGTCAGATATAATTTGTCTAGTGGGAGGGTCTCAACTTGATTAGTAACATAGTGACCTTTCCTACAGAGAGGCATGTTGGATCATAAAGATCGAGTTATCGTTGCATTATTGCAGTTAAATGGATCTAATATGCATCCATACATCATATGCTAAATTATTATTTGGTGCTCAATTCTAATATGCAATAAATTGTTATTTATTTCAGCAAAATGTCTTTTAGCACATTTTCTGTTATTCTAAAAAAAACAGCTTGTCGGGGATAATTATGTGGATTGGAAACGTAATTTGATGTTTGTAATTATGGCTGAAAAACCTGATCTTGTGCTCGAGGGGGAATGTCCCAAAGAACCTATTGAGACAATAGGCAAGGTTAAGAGGGATGCGTATGATAAGTGGATTGCAGCTAACAAGATGGCTCGTTGTTCCATAAAGTGTTACAACAAAAGCTTGAATGTCGGAGACCTCTTATGACATACTAGAAAGCCTGAAGGGCATGTTTGGATATCAAAGTAGGAGTGCTCGTTTTGAAGCCGTTCGTCCCTTACAGTACATCCGCATGTTTGCACACTTCAATGTGGCGAAGAATCTGGGTACAATTATTGATCAAGAAACTCAAGTTGATATCGTATTGAATTCTTTATCTGATATGTTTTCATAGTTTACTATGGACTATCACTTGCACAAGATGAATATGCCATTAACTGAGTTGATGAATGAGTTGAAAAATGTGGAAAGTGGTCTTAAGGGTAGGAGTGGCCATGCTCATGCGGCAATTGCTAGCTCTTCTAGTTCCAAGCCAAAAGGTGGAGTTGAAAAGAAGAGAAAGAGATCTAATAAGAAGCCAAGAAGCAACAAAAAGATCAAATCAAATGGAACGTCGAAAGGCAAGTGTTTCCACTATGGTTGCAAAGGACACTGGAAAAAAACTGCCCTGATGCACTAGATAAAAAGCAAGGTGCTCGTGAGTGTTTCATTGTTGAGTCATGTTTGTGGTTGATTCCACAAATTCCTAGGTTGTAGACTCTGGAGCCACTAATCATAGATGCATGTCTATGCAGGTGCTTTAGGAGAGCAGAAGACTCAGTGATGGTCAGTTTAAAATTATTGTCAGCACAAGAGCTATAGTTTAGCAAGAGCAGTAGGAATAGTTTACTTTTATTTCAGTAATGGTAGGAGTTTAATTCTTATAGACTATTATTATGTCCCGCGAATGAAGCATATTTTGATTTCTATTTCTTGTTTAATAGAACAAGGTTATTTTGTAAATTCTACGCATAATGTGCTTTATATTTTAAATAATAAAGCTCCTATTTTTGCTGGATATTTGACTAGTGGTCTTTACATTTTAAATTGTGCGACAAATGAAATAAATGTTACTTCAGGAAACCATAAACAAATGTCTTACCATACTAGTGATACATATCTATGACACCCCGAAATTTTAGAATAAAATTAATTGTCATATATATTATATTTTATGATTTTAAAAGTTGAGGGACTAAAATAAAGTTTTAAATCCATATGTTTTAAATGGGTCAAATATTCAATTTTTATAGAGTGGTCAAAAGTATATCAATATTGGTCTCATTTTGTAGCTCGTATTTAATCACGTTTTTTGGGCTTGAGAAAATGTAAGTTTTCGTAAGTTAAGCCCAAGTTATTTCAGTTCAAGGAAGTATGATTAATGTGCATTATTTTATTCTATAAAAAAAGGTATCTTTCAAGATAATTAGTAAAAGAAAATAATATAATATTTT
>CAIGRF010194392.1:0-14215 GCA_903798235.1 Fraxinus ornus | reverse complement strand
TTTTTTTTTTTTTTTTAACTGTCAAGTATAATTTTAAGAATCAAAACTTGTTCCTCCTAATTTTTGTTTATAACATATCTTTTTTGTTGTTAGCCTTTGAACTTCCATTAGTGGACCCCTTGTCTAAAAATTTGAAGTTTTTTATAAAACATTATTCATTTAATTTATTTTCTTGAAAATACTTTTCACTTCTATATTGAATTTATTTTATAATAAAAACATTCTCATTTTGGAGTCTTAAACTCGGAATCTTTGTTTGATCTAATATATTTTAGGGTGTTGATTTACATATTTCATGGCAAAACATATAAACAAAATTATAATTTTATTTATTTAAATAAGTATTCAAACCTAATTAATCTTATAACAGACACAGTGACAAAGAGAACGGTATAAAAGTATGGATGGATGGACAGTAGGTCAGGCTTATAATTAGAACAGTGACATCTGAAATGCTTTTGCCTACATAGCCTCGTAATATGCATGAACTTATGATTGAAGTTGAGCCATTGATTCCTACTTTTGAATTAATCTATATGTACGGAGGGTCGATTCACAGAAAACTTATCGACCCTCACATTAAATGTTAATAAAAAAATATTACACTCAAATTCAATCTTTTTATTTTATTTTTTAACCACACATTCTCCATCAATCTACTTAATAAGAAAGTAATTTAAATCTTTGTATATTAGTTTTTATTTTCTTAAGGTAACTAGTTTGAGAATATAATTTCAAAACCGTTTGAGCTTCTATTAATGAATGTAATTTATTAGTTTTTATTTTCATTTGCTTTTTAAATTTTGATACCATGAATTAAGTTTTGAAGTTCCACCTTAAAATTAAGGTCAACTTTATTATCTGTATATTCTTAATAGATAGATCGAAGAAAAGTTATCGAAAAAAATATATAATAGAGTTTATATTTTCTGAAAACTAAAATTATTTTGTTTTCTGTTTTGTTCTATTATTCTTGGTATGAATTATTTTAAAACAAAGCCTTTTGGGTTTCATAAAAAATAATTACTCTTCAAATTTTCATTGAAATCCTTCCCAATATAAATGTAATTCACTAAACATTAGTGCCTGCTTGGTAAAATAAACTCTAGAAAAATAAGGGAAAAAAAGCTACAACGTTGTTAGTAATTATATCGTCACTACTCATCAAACATGCTCTATAACATAACTAAGGGTATGTTTAAATTTAGTTATATATAAAAAGTTAAATTTAATTTGAATTTTTTTTTTAGATTGATGAAAATAAAATAAAAAATAAATAAATTACTTAATTTGATAGTAAGCATATAAGATTTATTTTTGTAAAAACGTGTTTTCCTTAAAAGTAAGTCAAATTAAATTATCATCACATGTATAGAAATTGAAAGTTACTTATTTTTCTTTGTATTTTCTGGAATGAAATTTTGTACAAAATGAACAGGCATATTTTATGTACCTTCTCTTGATTGTAAATAATTACACGTTTGTTATGTTTTTCAATTTCAATTAACCCTGCTGTTGAGAATTGAGTCAATTTGCAATAATTCGGTAATAGAATTTATACTTGTTATGGATATTAAAGTCAAGAAAAATATGACAAGATTAAAAGAATCTCATAAGAACACAAGATTTAACGTGGAAACTTAAATCCGAAAAAATCAAGGACAGAAATAAAGAATTCACTATAATCAATAGTAAGGAGTTACATGTTATACAAATCTGGATCCCACAGGACTCTCAACTTGATCTCCCTATAATGCAAATCTCTCTCTAGATCCCCTGGATCATTCTCTAAGTCTATCAAATTAATATGTGCAATACACCACATATTGATAATACAACAATCTCTAAGATACTAAGAGAATATAATATAAATAAGAGTCTTAACATAATGTGATGTCCTATTACAATAGGTAAAATCAATAAAATAATATTTGACATGAAATAGGTATCCAAAACACTACTAATTCCAAATAAAACTCTCAATTAAATTCTCAATAGAATTCGGGTCATTCCGAAGTTCTAACAAACCTCCACATTGACACGAATTCAACTGTAAGAAATAAAACTTAACTTTTCAACGAAATTCTCCAACAAAATACTCAAATTCCACCTCTTCAACCATACCCCTTCGGGCATACTCAACAATAGTAAACAAAATCCAGGTTTTGCGTACCAACAGAACTATCTTGAATCCCAATCATGCTTGAACCAACTCCACTGAGTTACCAAACCTGCTCGATCACCACAAGACACGAGATCATCAAGATAAAACTAACTCCAACTAAGTTAGTAGTAGGTTTTACAATACCATTGCTCGAATCACCAGGAACAACACGATCACAATCAACTCTATCCGAGTTACCACTTATCGAACATGTTAGGTTTTTTGTTGTATTGGCAATTCTTTAAACAAAATGATTATTGTAAAAGAATATGATTGTTATAAAAGAGTTGTAAAAGTAAAGGAGTCTTTTGAAAGATAGTATCATCCATGAAGGAGTCCAAGATATTCAAGAAGATCACATATGATCAAGGGAATGCAATTATAAGTCTAAAGAGTATTAAAGAGCCGCACAAGTTATGTTCCAAATTCTCAGTCGTAATTTTCAATGCATTTTTTACATAGAAAAAATTGAAATTTGGACCAGGCTATTTCTAATTGTAGCCCTTTGAATTAGATTTTCAACGCATTTTGAATCATCTCAATCAGACATTGGGAGAGAAAGATATGATAAAAATACTGACGAATACTTAGCTACTGCTCGCCTGTCACTAGCTCAGCGCTCGAGCGACGGCCGACGATCAAAAATATGTTTTGGTTCAAATACTTGATTTTTCAATCCATTTTCACCCCCCCTCCCCAAACACTTTTCCCTATATATATCCTACCCTATGAACGTCCAAATAAATTATGTTTAGGTTCAAATACTTGATTTTTCAATCCATTTTCACCCCCCCTCCCCAAACACTTTTCCCTATAATTATCCTTCACTATGAACGTCCAAAAGCGTGGTTGATCATTAATTTACATTTTCATAACATTATTCCAAGATCTAAGAAAACATCCAAATCTTGAGCTTAACTTTTTGGTTCTTGAGATCAATCAACCACAAGTTGGAGAAAAACATAGAAATTCTTATAATCCAAAACACCCTCTTCCTAGATATTATCAGGAAGGTGCTTTCTCAATAGCATTCAGAGATGCTGAAGTTTGAGGGAGGTTGGACCAGAAGCACATGAAGAGTACAAGAACGAGGTGTTCTTTGTGTTCCACAGGAGATAGACAATTCCAGAAGATCGGGAGAAGGTGTGAGTGAAGCACGTTCCAATGAGTCTTGGAGATTGCAGGAATTAGATCAACGAGTCTAGTGGATTTTCTAGGTTGGATCTTACTGTAAGTTCTTATTGTCTATAGTGAAAATTACTGGCTAGGTCCCGAAATTTTTATATAGTTAACGATTTTCTCCGTCATCAAATATTGTGTTATTTACTGCTTTAATTATTTATTTCGGCAATTCAACAAATGATAATTTGACTTGATTGACTAAACATCTAGAACAATTAAAAAAGTGACTTGTTGCTTTTAATTGACAAATGTAATTCCGCATTATTCACTTATTAGGTGATTTAAAGTTGAACTAGTAACTTTCAGAACCATAAGCCAAAATCCATCCAAAGTGATCGTCGAACCTTCCAAAACATATAACTCGATCCTTACATTGCTTCTCCTCCAGCATCTGAACTAAAAATCTGCCACAAAAAAAAAAATCTTATTTTGATCCAAAAGTGGAAATCAAACTTCATACTTGCCATCTCGAAATAATCAGACCTTGTTCTGAATTGATCAAACTTAGTTTAATATGAGACTAAACGGGCTCTCCGAAGAACATCGAGCATTGGCTTTGATACCTTTTGTTAAAAATTGAGCCAATTTGCAATAACCTGGTGATATGAATATTAAAGTAAAAAAAAATATGACAAGATTAAAAGAATCACACAATAACACAAGATTTAACATGAAAACCCAAATCCGAGAAAACCACAGACAGGAACGGAGAATTCACTATAATCAATAGTGAGGAGATACAAGTATGTTGTGCAAATCTAGATTATACAAGACTCTCAACTTGATCTCTCTATCATGCAAGTTTTTCTAGATTTTCTAAATCAATATAGTTGATCGAATAGATATGTGTAATACACCACATATTTATAATACAACAATCCCTTACATATCAAAGGAATATAATACAAATAACTGTGTAACACAAGGTGAAGTCCTATTACAATGGGTAAAATCAATAAAAGAATATTTGGGATGAAATAAGTATCGAAAACACTACCAACTCCAAATTATAGAACTTCCACCTAAATTTCCAACAAAATTCAGGCCACACCAAATTCTAACCCCAAGTCCAATTTTATCCAAACGAGCATGTCCTTTAACAATCTCTTTGAAGTCAAATGGTAGCATCACATTGTACCCTTTTTCCTTATAATCTGTGTTTTTGCTAACCAATGAACAATTGATATAAGATGGCATCAATAATGATCTACGATAGCTACAAGGTGAGGACTACTAGATAGACCCTCTCCGTAGAGCACCTCATGTCTGGTCGTCTACCGCCATGGGGTGCTCTGCGTTCATATTGTCCGTCTATCACTACAGGTTGCCTACCACCATGGGACACTCTACGTTCACATAGGGCGTCTACCACTACAGACCGCCTACGATCATGAGGCCATTTACCACTATGGGACACTTTACGTTCACATGGACCGTCTTCCACTACAGACCATCTACCATCATGAGGCCGTCCATCACTATGGGGCACTCTACATTCACATGGACTGTCTACCACTATAAGGCCGCCTACAACCATGAGACCATCGATTACCATGAGGTAAATACCACACTTAATTCTAAAAATGGCCATGAGATGGACAGGAATCGTTCAACGACAATCGACACAACCAACCGCTAGAAAAGTGGGGGTCATCCCTTCAGTACATAAGGAAAGTATGAAGATTTACATAGGACGCGTGGCACCAATAACCGTTGAGCATATACGTTGTATCAGGTACCTATAAATATCCCTAAGGTGAGAAAGGTATAGAGTTTTTTTGGAACCCGGACTATTTGAATTTCAATTATTTTTCCTTCCTACTTTCCTAAAACTACCTACTAATTCTCACGTCGGAGGTAAAACGGGGAAAGAATCCCCAGCCTCATTTTACAGGTAGCGTTTGTTTATTGGAGCAGCCGAAATACCCAACACTTCAAAGAGAACGCGGGGGTCTATCTCGCTACAATTTCATTGGCACCGACTGTTGGAAAACACTGAACAAAAAAGATATGTCAAGGAGATGGACTAGGAGTGAAGAGCGTATGGTTGGAATACGGCAGAGACGAAGTTGGAGTCTATCTCAAGGTGTCACGACCCGTCGTCGCCGCCTCAGCAGTACATAACGCAGAGCCAAATTTAGTGCTGTGGAAACACAATAACAGCCATGATGACCCTCATGTAGAGTTAAATGCAGAAAGTCGCAGCCCCATCACAGAACTCGTCGAAGGCCGTACACGAGCAACCACCCCAAGTGGCGCAAATGGGTATCCTACCTGTTACTCAGCCAGTAGTAGGAGACTTGGGGCTACATAGGTTGTGGTTCCGTAGATTTCTCGACCCATGAAAGACTTGGAAAGAAAAATAGAGGAGATGATAGACTATAAGATAGATGATACATTAACCAAGAGGAAGGACAGGCGCAGACAAATGGTTTTGGAGGAATATCCTTTTGCACCCGAAATAATGGTTATTCCTTCACCGAAAGGCTTCAAACAGTCGATGATAGAAGCATACGATGGAGTCACAGATCCGCTTGACCACTTGCGGACCTTCGTTGATTTAATGAAGCTCTATACAGCCCCAGATGNTCCGCTTGACCACTTGCGGACCTTCGTTGATTTAATGAAGCTCTATACAGCCCCAGATGTAGTGATGTGCCAATCATTTCCTCAACACTCAAGAGAGAGGCTAGAGACTGGATGGCCACCTTGGCACCTATGTTTATAAAGACTTTTGATGAGTTTTCCAGGATTTTTGTGGAATACTTCGTGAGTAGCAAAAGGAAGCGAAAGATGGTCATTGGATTGATGCAAGTTGTACAAGAGAAAGATGAATCTTTGCAAGAGTACTTGGCTAGGTTAAGCCATGCGACACTTGGTATAAAAGGACCTTCAAATGTCTACAGTGGTAAGAACGTTAATGAATGGGACGTGAATCGGGCCTTTAAGATGTCACTCTCCAAAAAATCCAAAATCAATGCATGACCTATTGAAAAATGGTGACAAGTACGTTGATGCAGAGGAAGTAGAGAATGTCATGAAAAACTTTAAAGATGGATAGGAGGCATAAAGTCACAAGTGAAAGTCAGCTGATGAGCGAAAACTTACTGATAAAGGCAAGGCGTAAATGAGCGCATGAACAAGGGATACATTCCGGATCGGTCCATCAAACAAAGGCTAGAGGAGGTCAAGGCCTTCACCCCTTTAAATAATCTATGGGCAAAGATATTGATGGAGATTCGTGGATATAAAAGAGCTCGATTGCCCAAGACCGATGGCAGCATCAGCCAGTGAGAGGGATAAAAGCAAGTATTGCCATTTTCATAAAGATCACGTGCACGATATAGAAGAGTGTATCCACTTGAATGAGGAGATCGAGCGCCTCTTAAAGCAGGGTTTCTTGACTAAGTATGTAAAGAATGATCGAGACAAGCAAAAAGTTGATGACCACCCAGGGCCGGTGTAATAAATGTGATTATTGGAGGGATCGTAGTAGGGAGTATTCGAAGTCAGCTAGAAAGAGTCATGCACGCACGGTATTCGAACTCAGCTAGAAAGAATTATGCAGCATGGGGTATTCGAATTCAGTCAAAGCATCACTTTTAGTAATGAAGAAAACAAATGCATTACATTGGAATTCCTAAACTTGGGAAAACACAAGGGACTCTAGAGGTGAAGAAAACAAATGCATTATACTGGACTAGCTCATGCATCTCAAAGACACACCTAAAGAGGTTTATTGAGAGTGGGATCTTCTTACTAAGGCAAACGTACAAGAAATACAACACCTTTCTCCAGCATTAGGGTTTATTTGACTGTGGGTGAGGTGAGATTCGTTAAATATTGATACAAAAAATGGATAGATGGATAATCGAAAGCCACCATCCATGATGTCTTTGTACACATTGATTTCACGGGGTCGGACCCTGGAAGCCTTTTCTTGGGACTAGGGGCTCTATAGATGTAATTGTCAACACAATCGAACTTGCTAAGTGATATTTCTAGTTTAAGTAGGGAATTATAAAGGCCAAAATATTTTGGAATCTCAAGAACCACCTCGCCTATGGCATCTCTCCTAATCTCTATATTTTAGTTTAAGGACTTAGTCTAACCAATGTGTCTTTTGAGAGAACTTGGTTGGAAGGTATGAATCTCAAGATGGGAGGAATGAGTTATCTTGAGAGTTAGAGGAAGAAAACCAAAATGACAAGAAATAAAAAAACTAGGAAGATAGGAGGAAGGAGTTACCTTGAGAGTTAGAGGGAAGAGAGATTTTTGCAAATGAAAAGTGGGAGTAAAAGTGAAGAACACCTCTTTAAATAGAGGAGGAATTTAAATTTTTTGGGTGGAAATTTCCCTCCAAAACTAAAATTCAATTATAGGGTACCACTTGTATAGTGTTTTATCACTATACGTCAATTGGACTGCTCAACCCATTTATATCAAATGTCAACACACATTTAAAACAAAAATAAATAAATTAACCAACGTGAAGAGGCTACCCCTTATCGATAAACATCGACAAGAGGTAGAGGGGCTAGTGGTATTGGATGGATTTGAAGATTAACCACGTGAACCATTGGTTGTTCGAAGCATACTCCACGCAGNGTAGAGGGGCTAGTGATATAAGATGGCATCAATAATGATCTATGATGGCCACATGGTGATGACTACATGATAGGCCCTCTTAGTAAAGCACCTCATGTGAGGCCATCTACCACAATGGGGCGCTCTACGTTCACAGGGCCGTCTACCACTACAGGCCGCCTACCTCATAAGACCATCACAACCATGGGGCGCTCTACGTTCACATGGGTAGTATACTACAACAGACCGCCTACCACTATGAGGCCATCTACCAACATGGAGCGCTCTACATTCAAATGGGCCGTCTACTACTATTGGGGGCACTCTACGCTCACATGGACCATCTACCACTATAAGGCCGTCTACCACCACGAGGCCAACACCACACTTAATTCTAAAAATGGCCATGAGACGGACGAGAATCGTTCAACGGCAATCATGGACACAACCAACAGTTGGAGAAGTGAGGGTCATTCCTTCAGAACGTAAGGAAAGTGGGAAGAGTTACATGGGACACATGACACCAATAACCGATGAACATGTACGTTGCATCAGGTGCTTATAAATACCCCTAAGGTGATAAAGGTATGAAGTTTTTTTGGAACCCAAACTATTTGAATCTCAATTATTTTTCCTTCGTACTTTCCTAAAACCACCAACTGATTCTCACATCGGAGGTAAAACGGGGGAAGAAGCCCCAACATCATTTTGCAGGTAGCGTTTGTCTATTGAATTTATATTAGTTTTCATGCCAAAATTTGTAGTTTCTTAACGGCTCAAAGATTTAGACGTTGATGTTGAATATGTAAATGGAGCATTGCTCAAATTCACACACATTAAGGCTGTTAATTTGTTCATGAACTTCAATTGTTTATTTCATGGGATTGCCAATAATGTCTTTACTTTTATATTTATCATGTGAAATGTAAATGTCAATTTCGATAGTTATGGAACTATCTATCGAGATAAACAGTCGTTCTCAATAGTTGATCTCTGGAATTCTCGATAGTTGACTTACTTATCTCGATAGTTGGTTTCATAAGTCAAATTTTGTTCAGCTTCTCTTCTACGTGTGGTTTTAAAGTTGAAATATATGACATTTCATCATCTGAACATTATTACTACATGAAATGTAAATGTCACAGTTACAGAACCATCTGTCGAGATAAACTATCGGTCTCGATAGTTGGTTTTAGAAGCAAAATTTTGTTCAGCAGCTTATGTATGTGTACTATGAATGAAATAAATGATATATTATCATTCGAATTTTGTTATTTCTTTATGTTTCTATTTTTTTCAGATGAATTTTGAATTTCTCCTGGAAAAAGATGATCATGTGCACATGCAAATTTTTATAACGATCTAACATCAAAAACTGCCTCGCACGATTTAGCTTGATCAATTATTTCCTGCTAATTAGTACTTAAAACTGTGCACATGTACATGATAAAAACGAAACCCATAAAGAAATACCGTTTGATGCAACACAAATGTCCGCAAAGTTTCCCAATTGTCAAGGTCAAGAAGGTGGGGGCTTTCAAGTTTGTTTTTAAGGATATTTTACAATAAGAGAAAAAAGAAGGTTTCTCTAAAGTTAAATTCAATCACCTCAGCGAACTCTTGATTTGAGACAATTTCAATTGATATGATCTATGTTTTGTTTATATTTGATATCTCCATTACATTTTTATCACACTATAATTTGAAACTTGTATAATTTTATCCAAACAAACGCGGACGAAATTAACTGAAACCTCAACAAAATGGTATAGTAGAAAGAAAGAATAGCACATTGCAAGAAATGACTAGGACCATGCTAAATGAAAATAGCATGCCAAATAACTTTTGGACCGAAGCCATCAACACCGCTTGCTATATTGTAAATAGAATTTTAGTTAGTCGAAAGAAAACTGAAACCCCCAATGAGCTTTGGAACAATGGAGTTCCAAATATCGGTTATTTCAAAATTCTTTGTTGTAAATACTTTATTTTAAACACAAAATAAAATTTGGAAAAATTTGATTCAAAATTTGATACTCGAATATTTCTATGATACTCATCGACTAGCAAAGCGTATAGAGTCTTTAACAAGCGAATTGTAGTCATTGAAGAATCTATGCATGTTACTTTCGATGAAACTAATCATCTTGATCGTAAGAAAGGTATTACTAATGATGTAGGAATGAAAACTCCTTTCGAACAAATGAATTTTCCAGACTAAAGTAAGGATGATCCAAAAGAGAAATACAAGGAAGAAGTAGACGTTCAACAAAGTGAAGTAGAACCTGCCAAAGTATCAAATGATCCTACTCTACCAAAAGAATGAATGTTTGTTCCCTCTCACCCAAAAGAACTTATTATTTGTGATCTATCCAAAGGTATTACTATTAGAGCTTCTACTAAAAATCACTTAAATAGTTGTACTTTCATCTCACAAATTAAACCAATTTTTTTTAAGGAAACTGAGTTTGATGAGTTTTGGATTCTAGTTTTGCAAGAAGAATGAAATCAATTTGCAAGAAATCATTTTGGGATTTAGTTGCTAGATCAAATGATTAAAACGTCATTAGTAAAAAATGGATTTTTAGAACGAGATGAAAATAGGATAATTGTGCATAACAAGTCTAGATTAGCGGCCGAATGTTACAATCAAGAAGAAAATATTGATTCCGAAGAAACCTTTGCCCTTTGCACCGATTGATAGATTAGAACCCATTAGCATGTTTCTTGCATTTATTTTCATAAAGAATTTACTCTCTATTAAATGGATGTCAAAAGTGCATTTTTAAATGAGTTTATTCGAGAAGAAGTTTTTGTTGAGCAACTATCTGATTTTAAAGATCACAAATACTTGGACTATGTTTTCAAACTTCAAAAAGCTCTTTATGGTTTAAAACAAGCTCCTAGGGCTTGGTATGAATGATTAAGCAAATTTCTAATTTCAAATGACTTTTCAATAGGAAAAGCATATACTACTTTTTTTTTTTTTTTGTCAAAATTCAAAAGAATGATATGATTGTTATTTAAATTTATGTTGATGATATTTTATTTGGTGCAACTAATATCCATCTTTGTGAAGAATTATCAAAATGCATGAGCATGAAATTTAAATGAGTATGATAGGAGAACTCAAGTTTTTCCTTGGTCTCCAAATTAAGCAATGGTATATTCATCAATCAAAATAAATATATATTGGACATGCTTAAGAGGTTTGAAATGGATGACTTGAAGACAATAAGCACTCCGATGAGTACATCCGTAAAATTGGATAAAGATGATCAAGGTACTTCCGTTGATATCACAAAATATCGAGGTGTGATCGGATCCCTTCTTTACTTAACTGCAAGTAGACCCGATATTATGTTTAGTGCTTGTTTATGTGTTAGATTCCAATCAAATCCTAAAGAATCTCACCTTAGTACCATAAAAAGGATTTTTAGATATCTTAGTGGCACTAGAACCTTATGACTTTGGTGTCTAAAGGGCACTCACATTGATCTACTTAGTTATTCGAATGTCAATTGGGCCAGTTGCACAATTGATCGCAAAAGCACAATGAAACTTATCATTTTCTAGGATTTGTACTTGTGTCATGGTTTTGTAAGAAACAAAATTCCATGGCATTATCAACCACCAAAACCAAATAAATCTTTGCCGCTAGTTATTGTGCACAAGTGTTATGGATGAAACAAAGTCTTAGTGATTATCACCTATTATTTGATTATATACCTATCATGTGTAATAACACTAGTATCATAAACTTGTCTAAAAATCCCTTTTACACTATCGAACAAAGCACATTGAAATTAGACATTACTTCCTAAAAGATCACGCACCAAAGGGAGATATTGTGTTAGAATTTGTGAACACGGAAAATCAATTGGCCGATATTTTCACTAAACCATACTTGATCGATTCTCACATATTCAAAGAAGTTTAGGCATTATTGATGAACTCGAAGTGCATAACTAAGTTGAATTCAATCTATGTGTTCATACATGTTCTATTTCTATATGTGCCATTATTTATTTTATATTAATTCAAAAAAAAGGTGAAAACGGACAAGTCAAACGGATGGTCCGAAAACCTTATCCGATTTGACAAAAACTTAAACCTAAATCAGTTCTGCCAATTCGGACGGCCGGGTTGTCAACCAGACGTCCAGTTCAACGCGGCTTCAGGATTTTAAATCACGTAACCTGCATTTTCTCCTCCATTTTCTTCTACTTATTTCGTATTTCTCTCCCTAAATCTCCTCAACATTCTTCATTTTTTTTCATTTCAAATCATCAAATGCTTCTCTAATTCAAAAACCCATCACTCCTACACATCCAATTCCTCAAAAAATCACACTTTATTCCACCAACAACTCAAAATTCCCAAAATCCGACACCCTAGTATCTCTTTTAAAATTTGTTCTTTGACCATTGTTCTTCAATGCGGGGGTCCAAAAGAGAGAAAAATGACTCGAGAGCACTGTGAGATGGTCTCTCCCACCTTCATCCGACGAAGAATTCGAGATGGAATCCGAGGTACTGGCCAACCCTTTTGAAAAATCCTCTATTTTAATAGGTAAAAACGTTGATTTTGCTAATTTTACTATTGAAGCACCCGCATTCCATATAGAGGAGTATTTTGAAAATATGAGTTGGGTGTCTATTGTTACATTAGAGGAAAATGTATATCCACGTCTCATGAATTTTTTTTATAAAAATATGGTTA
The DNA here is from genome assembly GCA_903798235.1 of Fraxinus ornus. Taxonomy (NCBI): domain Eukaryota; kingdom Viridiplantae; phylum Streptophyta; class Magnoliopsida; order Lamiales; family Oleaceae; genus Fraxinus; species Fraxinus ornus. The sequence continues at coordinate 1,560 of CAIGRF010194392.1, read as the reverse complement.
TTGCTTCTCGTTCAGATGAGATTTCTTATCTACTTAAAAATATTCGTATCACCATCAACAAGGTTATTATCCATGATATTCTCGAGCTTGAGATGGGAAACTCAAATTTTTCTTCATAAAACTCATCCCACTTTAGAAGGGTATGACCCTATCGAGATATATCTTCAAGTCACCGGGAAGAATATTGAGAATATCACAAAACTTAGCGCAAATCAATTAATTCTTTCATGTAAAGTTCTACAAAACATCATTGCGCATGTGATTCTTCCTCTAAAGGGTCATCGAGATGAAATAAACAATTTTGATCTTTTCATTCTCGATTCCTTTCTTATCGGGCGAAAATTTGATTTTCCAGCTATTGCATTAGGTCTTATGAAACTTGTTCATTCCACACGTCATGTTAAAGCCTTATCTTATGGAATGCTTCTTATGAAAAATTTTAAACATTTTGATATGCCTTTAAACGATGAGACCTTCGTTAAACTTCGCCCTAACGACCATTAATATCCAAACTCTTAAGCGGATGAAGATAGTAAAAGAACATGATCAATGGGTAGCACACACAAAAGGGTTTGAAGTTCTTCGACTCTACCATTCGAGGGCGATGAGGATGATGATGCTGATGATGTACCGTAAGTTCCAAATCCCACTCACGACATTCCGATCTCCAGTGTTCCTCATTCTTTGGGCGGTGGTTTCACATTTACTGATGATCATTATAATCTTCTAAACGGCTGTATTGACTCCCTTAAATCCTCTGTTAACGACCTTGGCGAAATGCTTCACCAGTTACAAGTTCAACAGGCTCCCATACAAGCCCAACAAGATGCCATCCAAATGCAACGGTGGTGATGCGGGTTCAGTAAAATGTCTTCTACGCTCACTTCTATGCCCGCTTTCCTCTACCGTCTCCTCCAGAGCCATAGTCATAGTTTTTATTTTACTTCTCTATCTTTTGGGTATTTCTTTATGTTTTTATGTCTTGGATACACTCTTGTTTCATCTAGCTTATTTTCTTATGATTGTTGGTTTTATGTTTTTTTATATCATGTGGTATTTTCATTGATATCACTTGTACCTATGGTTATTTTTTGTTTGTGTTTGCTTGCGTACTTGGATCCCCACTCTCATGTTCTTTTTTTTTTTTTTTGCTTATGCCAAAGAGGGAAAATATACAAGATGATATGCATGCTCGACATGTATAAGATATGGGAAATGCATGTGTAATAGATAGGGGAAATGTACGAACAAATTGAGATACCTAAAGTTTTTTTATCAACTTGCTGCAACTCATCTCTTATTTGTCATAATCAAAAAGCAAAAACTATTGACCTCATATTTTTTATTATAACAAACAATTGCTTTTTATCTTTAACATTTGATTTCGAGTCTTCATAGCCATTGTTGTAAAGTTGAACTAATGGAGACAAAAATATTGCCACCAAAAAACTCGCAATTGACAATCAATGAAAATCGAGATGTAAGCCGAGCATTCACATCAAATCGATCAAAGGCAAGCATTCAAGTCAAATTGATCGAAGATATTAGATTTAGATGTTT
>CAIGRF010194377.1:14337-24811 GCA_903798235.1 Fraxinus ornus | reverse complement strand
AAAAAAAAAAAATGACTTTTTAGGCAACTCGATCCAGTGGTTGACTTGAAGTCAAATATTCCACTGATTGATACTCTGCAAAGCCATATTTCTTCGCTATATATCGCTCGACCGCGAGTAGATTTTCCGGCATGGCGGAGAGCGGCGGCGGCGGGTGTGTCAACTGCTGTTGCAGCTTCGTATTCACCTCAGGTTTGACAGCTCTCTTCTTGTGGCTAAGTCTACGTACCTCAAAACCGACTTGCTCCGTACAGAACTTTTTGGTTCCTTCACTCAACAAAACCGACAACTCCACCACCACAAGGAACAACCACACCATTTTCTTTGACATCAAGCTGGATAATGGGATGAAAGACAAAGGCGTAAACTATGATACCATAAATTTAACGTTTTTCTATGGTCAAAATTATAGCTTTCCTATAGCCAACTACACAGTGCCAGGGTTCTACCAGGGTCACGATAAGAGTACTAGACGGAAAGCGGTGGTGGAGACTAATGGAGTGCCGTGGGACGCGGCTTTTGAGGCTGTTTCAAACGGGTCCACGGTGGCTTTTAGAGTGGGATTGGCTACTAGAGTGAAGTTCAAGATCTTGGTCTTTTATACCCAGAGACGCAATCTGATTGTGAAGGGGGATGTACTGGTCAACGACTCCGGTGAGAAAGTGAATAAAAAAGGTATCAAACTCAAGTCCAACGCACCACATCAGTTGAGCCATAGGCTGAGACTGGAAGTTTTGGTGGTTATTTTAACTGTCTTGATAATCTTTTTGCTGTAGTTCTTTGGTTAGTTCATTTTCTAGAATCAGCTTTGATTTGAGGATCTTATGTTTACATGAAAAGGCTTAAAAGTTGTGTGTTTGGTTGAGATAATTACATATGAATGTTTGCTGCTTTCGTCCTTGGTTGAAACCCAATAATTAGTCTACAGTAGAATAGATGACATCTTACATGCTTGAAGGCACAATTTACATAGTAATTCTTCATACGACTTTGATTTCCTCTATCTTACAAAAGTTCAGGTAGCATAGAGTACATGCAATGTGTATCCGAGAAATTGACTAGTTTAGATCCAACTGCTTCATTTTACCGTTAAAGAGAGCTGCCACCTTGCAGCTTAACAAGCGAATAATAGGCTCCACCATTTCCCACTGAGAGCAGATCAGAGTGTGAACCTTGTTCAACAACTTTTCCGTCTTTGATCACTGCAATGGAATTAGATTTCTGTATTGTAGACAATCGATGAGCCACAACAATGCAAGTTCGACCACCCATCATCTTCTCTAGTGCTTCTTGAACAAATCTTTCTGACACACTATCAAGAGCACTAGTTGCTTCATCCAGCAGCAGGATTGTAGGGTCCTTCAATATTGCACGAGCCAGAGCTATTCTTTGTTTCTGGCCTCCAGATAGCTGAGCTCCTCTCTCTCCACAGTAGGTCTCATATCCATCTTTCATCCCACTGTCATCAAGAAAATGTATTAAAAGTTAACAATAAGTATTGGTTTAGACTCTCTCTCTCTCTCTCTCTCTCTCTCTCTCCCTCCCTCCCCCCGTGTTTTTTCTAGTTTAATAAAATATTTTCTTTTGAAAAAATTGTTATAGATACCATACCTTATAAATTCATGGGCATTAGCAAGTATTGCAGCCTTTCGTATTTCAGATTCTGTCGCATTCTGTTTCCCATAGGCAATATTCTCATTTATGGTTCCTGCAAAGAGCGTTGGCTCCTGACTGACTAACGCAATGTGTGACCTCAAGGTTCTCAAATTATACTCCTTTATGTCCTTATCATCAATAAACACTGATCCCTTATTTGGATCGTAAAATCTTTCAGCGAGTCCAATAATTGTCGATTTCCCTGAACCACTCTGGCCAACTAATGCAACAGTGGTTCCTGATCTGATTTTAAGATTGAGGCCCTTTAAGATCATCTGGTCAGGTCTTGATGGATAAGAAAAGAACACATTCCTTAGCTCAACACGGCCCCTAATATCATTCTTTATTGCATCAATTTGCCACGAGTTCTCTGGATCAATCTCACTCTTTCTGTCGAGGATTGCAAAAACTGAACGAACAGCATTACTTCCTCTCGACAAATCTTTTGTCATGCTTCCTGCTTCAGCAATGGTATATGCCGTGAATAGAAGTGCTAGAAATGCTTGGAAAAGCCGCTCCGGAGATATTAACCCTTGTGTCAATAACTTCCCTCCATACCAGTAAGCTAATGCTGTAGAAGCTGCTGCAAGAAATTGTGAGCTAAATAAGCCAACACCTGCAAACCAGGATTGTCTGATACTCTCCTTCCTTGGGCTTTCCAGTGTGGCTCTAAAGAGCCCCACTATCCTTTTCTGAGATGAAAATGCAGTTATAGTTCGATGGTTGATGACAGCTTCACTTGCTAGTTGGCTTCCTTCCTTTTGTGCAATTTCAGCTTTTGCAGACATACTCTTCATAAGAATACTCCTTGAATAAAAGCTTCCGATGAGTAAGGGCTGAGCCGCCATCATCACAAGGGCTAGCCGCCATGTCAAAATGAGTCCTAGTGTGTAGGCAAAGATAGCTCCAAAAAATGCTTGAGTCAACAGTGACAAGCGATCTCCAACAAGTGAGCGAACCATGTTGGCTTCTGTTGATATTCGTGCACATATTGCTGCACTTGTGTTTTCACTTTCATCAAACCATCCAATCTCAAAAGTCATGAGTTTCCCCAGCAGCATCTCCCTTACTCTTTTAGTTAACTTTTCTCCCATGATAGCAAAATTGTAATGCTGCAGAAGGTTGGTGAAGAAGTTGAAAACTCCAAGGCCTACAAATACGAGAGAATACCCTCTTGCATGAGATGTGATGGAGGATTTATCTGTCCTGAAGTAAACAGCTATAAGTGCTCCCACGCAATAGGCATTAACTGGTTGAACAGCTCCTGAGCCTATCGCTCCTAAGCACCCAAGCAAAGCTCTTCCCCATTCAGGTGTGTTCATGCTCAGTAAACGCCACTGTGATGGAGTAGGATTAGCTGGTCCATTGAAATCTTCATCATCACTGTCGTATGTGCCCTCGTATTGAACTGAGTATGGAGCAGAGTAGGAGTAGGGTGTACCCCTTGAAAATGCTGGGCTAAATGGGTTCAAAGCTGGAGTGTTTTGTGCACTTGACCTTGCACTCAATGGGCTCGGAGGGATAATCATCTTGTGGTGATTTTTTCCTTCAATCTGATGGCTGGAATTATTTTTAGTGTCATTTTCAGTTGCTGATTGTTGCAACTGAACCATTTTGAAGTACTCTCCATCTTTCAGTTGCATAAGCTCATCATGTGAACCTGATTCAACAACGCTTCCCGACTGAAGAACCACAATCAAGTTACTCATCTTGATTGTAGAGAGACGGTGAGCTACAACTATGGTTGTCCTTCCCTTAGATGCCTGGTCTATAGCCTTCTGTACAATTCTTTCAGATTCTGTATCCAGTGCACTTGTGGCTTCATCAAGAAGCAAGATTTTCGGATCCCTTATCAAAGCCCTTGCTATAGCTATGCGTTGTTTTTGTCCTCCTGATAACTGAACTCCAAATTGACCAACCTGGAGAATACCATATCCAATGGAAAATTATCGGAGATGCTTAAAATTGGAAAACAACATGTAACATTTCGAACCAAATGACAAGGGAAAAGAATTCTTAAGCAAGGCATTGGATTATTTATTGATTTCAGAATTCCTAAAAAAAAAAATACAGCTTTCTTGTATTTGGGGATAGAAACAGTCTTACTTGAGTTTCATACCCATCTGGTAGCTTGATAATGAAATCATGTGCATTTGCAGCCTTGGCTGCTTTCTCTACATCCTCTGTAGATGCTTCCTCCTTCCCAAATAATATATTTTCTTTTATAGATGTTGCAAAGAGGATTGGTTCTTGATTAACCAATCCCATTTGGGACCTGAGCCATTTGAGATGAAGCCTCTTTATTTTGTATCCATCCAAGAAAATTTCTCCTTCTATAGGGTCATAAAATCTTTGCAGCAGTGAAATGATGGTGGACTTTCCAGAGCCACTACCCCCAACAAGACCGACAGTTTTCCCGGCTGGAACTGTAAGATCCAAGCCTTGAAATATGGGCGTATCTGGTCTTGACGGGTAAGTAAAATAGATACCCTTGAATTCAATTTCTCCTCTCACATATGATAGAGCTTTTCCCTTCTTATCATCAGAATCTATGGCTGGTTCGCGATCAATCATCTCTGTAATGCGAGCAGCAGCAGCCTTAGATTCTGCAATTGCAGTGAGATTTGGAAGGGCGGTCAAAATATTTCTGCAAAAAATGAAAAAACAGTAAGTTTCCGAGTTTGATGTGAACAATCAAGCCAGCAGATTATTAAAAATCTAAGATTAATAAACTCACAATCCTCCCATGAGAACGTTGAATCCGGCTACAAAAATGTCTCCACCCTTCTCTCCTTTTCTGCTGACCAATAGAGATCCAACCCAAGCTTGAAATCCCCAGCTAATATAAATAACTCCCATGCTTCCCATCATCAAGCCTCTTGCAAAACCTTGCTTTATTCCTAATTCCATAGTTTTTTGCAGTGCATGGCTGAACTTCTCGAGGGTTTCATTCTCAGCAACGTAGGAATATACAGTCCGGATCGAGGAAATTGCTTGTTCTGCAATTCCACCTGCGACTGCATAAGACTTTATCGTCTTCATCACCACATTCATCATCATCGTTCCAAATCCAAGTCCAGGGACAATGAACATTATGGTGAATGGTATTGCAGCCAAAGTAAGCCTCCATGATAGTGAGAATGCAAATACGAGGCAGAAGATGAAGGATGACATATAGGCTAGGCAGTCGGGCATCTACACACAAAAATCATAATATTTCAAGTTTTGAGTCAACTAAAATGACAAAGTGTATGAAATGGAATAGTTTTCACTACTCTTAATGCATGTTCGGTAAACAGTAGATACAATATCATAAGCAAGATATTGAATTATTTTTCTTCAATACTGTTGGTACTATCTAATCCTTCATACTGAGCATTTTATTTTAGTTTCTGAGCAAGAAGATCCTTTAATTTTCTGAAATATAAGTGATCAGTTATGTGATTATACTCAGATGGCTAGCAACAATGAATTTTCTCTGTGTCTTGCATTCTTTATCATCCATTTCCCATCTAAGCACTGATTTTGATAAGAGAAATTATGTGCTGTTGGAGTAAGTACCTTCTCCCCTATGGTGATTTGGATCGTATTGGAATCGGCAGAAATTGTCGTAACAACTTGATAAGTTTTTGAAGAATCAGCTGCCTGCGTGTCAAAGAAACCAACTTCTTGTTTAAGGACAGATTTCAGGTACTCTAATCTCATCCTAGAAGTCTGTCTCTCTGCCGTTCTTGCCCAACATAATCCTTCTGTAAAAATGCATGCATGGAAACATAAGAAAAGCAACTTAGAAACATGTTAATATAAACAGAATCTGTCGACTTTTCGTAAGATTTGATGCTCTAGAGATTGTCCAATGGAGATCTAAGCACTGCAACATACCGATGAAAGCAGATAGTCCCACTCCAATAGCAACATAGAGTAGCCTCAGTGTGTACTGGATAGAAATTTAGTATCATGTCAGTCCAGTGCGCAACAAATTCCTCGTATTAATGAAATTATGCATTAGTTTCATTCTGTTACCTTGTCTACAGTATGCATAGAGACTGAACTGTCAAGGTCTCCATACTCATTGATGACAGCACTGAGAACAAACATCATAAGAGGTATTTGCAGTCCATCTCCAATGCTGCCTAAAGTCCCAAAGAACATCAAAAGCTTGTCGACTGTATCTGCATAGCGAAAAATCCCGTTTTTCTTCCCCATTTTCTATGCCCCCTGAAGAGGGAGGGATCAACTGACTTTTGAAGATAGAATTTCTTCAACCACTTTCAAGTACAAGGATCTAAGTTTATGTTACTTTTTATATAGAAGTTTATCAATTCCATTGGCTTATTTTGCAGGCTGTTATTACTCGTTTTATAATTGTGAAAAGGATCCAATGTTTTCCTATATTTAAGCCGGCTGATTGTTATTATTAGTTGTTTTTGCCAACTGTTTTTGGTGTTTGTCTATCCATTTATATTACTTTCCCTGAAAACAAGAAGTGTTTCCTGTATTGTGAAAGCTCTATAACGTCACTTTCGATGATTCGTCCAGCCATATTGATTTGGTATGCAAATGAGTTGCTTGGCAAACTAATCGACCATGTTATGCTTTCACAAAACCAATTCCAAAAGTGAAAAAGTTGGGGCATGTTCTCTTTAACGTTTTCAAGTCGTTTTCTGTTTTCGATTTTCCAAAACTGTGAAAACGTGCTCTCTTTCCTATTTTCGAAACGCGTTTTTGAAAACATAACAATTTACAAAGAAAACTCAAAACGACAAATTTGTCGTTTTCAGTTATAATCAAACCAAAATTTTCAAAACGCGTTTTGGATGTTTTCAAAATGTGAAAGAGAATACATTTTCAATAATCTCAAAATGGACATTCAAACCACAAAATCCAAAATGAATTCAAAATTCAAAATACAGAACTGAAACACAAAAAGAACAACCTCTTAACGTTTCTTGATTGCAAATATATAGAGTAGAGGTGACATCTATTAAGCGAGCATTCAGTTAAAGTCGGTATTAACCTTGCCCTTGTTTACTTATTTGGGGCTATCTAATTGAGGCAAAATAAAATGGGAATTCTCAAGAATAATCTAAAGAAGCTCGTGTCAAGAGGAGTAGTGTGATTTAAGTAGAACATGTTAGAAGAGAGAAATACAGGTTAAAACTAACATGCGCCGTTGAGATTGCTAAGGATCTAGTTGTTTTTATTTTTCGACAAACAACCGAATAGAATGGAGAAAAATGATTGTGGTGCAACATTTTGCATTCTAAATTCACCAACTTCATTTCCTCACGACATGTTTTTACTTTAATTAATTATGAGCATGTTTGACTAAGTTTAACAAAATAAAAAAGCAAATATAAAATGACAATTAGGGATTAATTAAAATTGGAATTTCTTTCAAATGTTAAAGGGTTGTTCTCTTCGTGATTTAGTTTTTAGTTTTGAATTTATTTTGGATTTTGTGTTTTGAGTGTCCATTTTTGAGATTGTTGAAAACGCATTCTTTTTGTCATTTTGAAAAATTGTTTTCAAAAATAAAAAATGAAGTTTTGGCTTGATTTTAACTGAAACAGTTAAAACGATTTTTTTGGCGTTTTCTGTTTTCTTTGTAAATTTTAAACTCGTTTTTGAAAATTCGTTTCTAAAAATAGGTAAGTAGACGTGTTTTCAGTATTTTCGAAAACTGAAAGTGGCCTGAAAACTGTAAACAGAACTACCCTTAAAGAACATCTTTCCCCATTCATTTTTGGACCATACTACAAGTATCTAATTATTTACATAATACATTACATAATTGACAGGTGTCGCGCATTCATCGGCAGTCTACAATTTTTGACTTTTCCACACTCCACATTTACGGCCAGATTTCTTCCACATGGACGTATGTAATCCATTATGTACATGAAGAATTATCCTTCATTTTTTCATTGTCTTAAGGTGGGACCCTATAACTTTTAGTCAATTTCTTTGCTTGTAAAACGTGTAAGGCCATTTATTGTCAAGAAGTGAAGGACTCATTCCAGCCGAATGTAATATTCCAATTTGTTTTATTTTGTGTCATCTTATTAGGACAGTGTTTATTTTAATAATCTTAATAGTTTCGATGGAGATATTCTCGTTAAGAGGCCAGATTTGAGTTGGTTGGCTTAATGTCTTGTTACACACAAATGGACGTGTAAATCGGGACGTGCTTGACCTATAGGTATATATATATCTTGTCCTAAACAACCTAATTCTTCGAGCCCTTGGATTTAGTGTTTAACTATGTAGGATTCGGTTGGAGTAAAGTATAAGTTAAAACGAGCTGTTCTTTGTATTTACAATGTTCGTAATGGTACAAAGTTGATATCACCAAGAACGCCAATCAAAATGTAATCGAATCAATTTTGATGTATTAGCATTCCTCCATTGTCTTTCCCTTACTGTTGTTTGAATAAGTATGAGTTAAAATGAGACGTTCTCTTTAAGATGAAGTTCTTCTTTTGTCACCTTTTGTGGACCAGATCTTTTATATTTTCAGAATTTTTGTAGTGAATATTTTTCATCGCCGAATCATTGAGAAGACGGATTTTTTTTTTTAACAAAACCTTATTGCATACTCTTATGAGTCAACTATATAAATCATTCTATGTTTAATTTTAACCATTAAATCTTCTTCCTTTTTATTTATTTATTTATTTTTTAAAATTTCATAAGGCAATTGCAAGGGATCCCTGTTGGAATAATGTTTCCACACAAAAGGGATGGATAAGAAACAAATAACAAATAATAAGAAAATCGGAATAAAAGATGAAGGCTTAAACACGTAATCGTTGTCCGTAAGCGATATTTGATATTTCCCGTTTGATGCACATTTTGAGAGAAAAAGTAGAAAAAATTGGCACGTTATCTACAGTAAAGTGAAGGACAAGTACTGCAAAATGGGACCAAAAGTCTGTGCCAAAATATGTAAAATGTCCGAAAAGCCCTCACAATTGGGAAAGTGTCCATCTTGCATAATTGAAGGAGGGCAATATGGTCATTGATCCAAGGGGCATGGAAGATGTTTGCAGTACTTGTCTTCAAAATTACTGTAGCTAACGGTTTCATTTGTTCTACTTTTTCAGAAAAAATGCGTGTCAAACAGGAATGAGACTTTTGGAAAATGATTTGCAGGATTTATCAAGCCTTGAAAATGAATAAACACTTGAGCACTAGTAAAATTCTTTCAAAACTTAAGAATACAAAACATAATTTTGAATATGAAAGACGAGGTTTTGAGTTTTCTTGTGGAATGGAATTTGATCTCAAGTAGGTTTTAATGGCTTTTGTATTGATCATTAAACATCTATTTAGAGATATCAACCAATACTACACGAAATGATGCCAAAACATAATGAAAAGAGGCAATTTTTCATCCAAAATGACACCAAATTTCAAGTTGAAAAACCAGCCAACAGCTAGTTTTTAACCCTATGTGTACGCATAGTATAATCCATGCGTACGGATGATAGAATCATTTTTGCTTCTGTTTCTGCATGCTCAAACCATGCGTACGCTTGGTACTCAAATTTCCCAATTTTATTCCACGTTCTATTTTATTGATTTTGAACAATAATTTCAACAATTCCCTTTTGAATTCACAACCAGTATCATTACTTATAGTGAATTGAGCTATGTTTGGGGTACATTACCGGCACACCCTCCAATAGGGGGGTGCCACTTGTGCATTATGGATGCTATTATGTCATCCATAATGTATAAGTAGTATAATCCTAGTGAATTTACAAAGTTACGCACCAAAAATTTTTTGAGAGAGAGAGAGAGAGAGTATTTGATAAGGCAATTGGCAGCAACAATCATATAAAGGCAATATAAGTGGACTATATAGCAAAGAGAAATTCGTCTCCAGCCTTTGCAAAATGTTACTAATCTATAAACAATTTTTTTTTTTTTTTAAGCATAGAACATCTTCAACCTTTTGAAAATGTGGCAACACTCATCCTTTCATCCATTTGGCCTTTTTCTAGAAAAGAAGATAAGATCGGCCTATTCTAGAAAAACTCATATAGTATTTACATAAACATTCTTATCATTATAAAATATATAAACTTGCAAAAGGACAATAATAGCTCATATATTATTTAAATGAAAAAAAGAAATATATTTAGTTGGAGAGAGAAGGAATGATATCAATCATAGGAAAACTTTTTTTGAGAGAGAAAGAGATTAAATCTATAATATATTAAATATCACATCAAGTGATAATTATTTTTTGAACAATTCTAGTCCTACTATAATTCAATTATTTCAATACTTAATTTTTCATTTTTTAATATGTATTTAACATTTAATTAAGCATTTCACTATTTACGTGCGATTCTAGCTCTACTACAATTCAATTATTTCAATAATACCTTACTTTTCATTTTTCAATATATATTTAATATTCAATTATGTATTTCACTATTTATGTGCATGTATAATAATTGACATTTATTTTCAGAAACTTGCATTTCTCTCGTATTTAGATCAAAAAGACGCAAATTAATTCTTCAAATTCATGTATATTTTATACGTTTTCTGGGCTATTCGATTACTCTAGGAGTAATTAAATTATTCAAATTCATGTACACTTATTTATTTTCTAGATTATCCGTGTTCGCGTACACACCCTTTTGTCTAAATTAATTTTGAATATCACGTGTATATAAAGTATTGTTTTTCTATATGGGTTAATTTCACAAATGGTCACTGAAGTTACCTGAAAATTTCAAAACGGTCACTAAAGTTTCAAAGTTTCGGAAACGGTCACTGAAGTTTGAAATTTCTTTCACAA